>JAQGAO010001929.1:0-21848 GCA_034697705.1 Ommatoiulus sabulosus | reverse complement strand
GACTTTAATGGGACCCATTAATCCCATTAGTCTCATTGAATTTTCGTATGAGACCGTATGGGAATTTTTACTTGGGATTACCTTAACATAGATTTTTGGACAAATTTTACATCGATTTGAACACATGCTGGACAGATCTGAACACATTTTGGAAAAATCTGAACAATCTAAACGTTTGTTACATACATGTATGCTTGTTTTGATATAAGTGTAATGTGTTTGTTGAGTGATCATAAATCTTACATAAAACTAAAAGGTGAAAATGTCTGCGATGAATTAGTGTGATTTGTATTTGTAGGTTAGGTTTAATTTGATAATAAATTTGAATTTATTGTAGTTTTTTTTTATTATGACTGTTCAGTATACAGCTACAAGATATATAGCCGAGAATGTTAAACGAAAAATGTATCGAGGAAAATTGACCAAGACCATTTCAAATGTGTGGATTTTCCACTTTTGCATTTTAACAATAACAGGATAAAGCCTGTCTTTTCTTCCGTCTTGACTTCCATCTACTGCAACTGAAAAACACTTTGGTTAATGTGTTGTTCATAGATAAGACACCAGTAAGCCTTTATCGAGGAAGTTCTCTACTAATTTCGGGAAATTATATGAATAATCCACTGACTCAAGTAGCAAACGTGTATGGCTCAGCTTTCTACTTTGAAAAGTTGTTTTTCTTCGATTAAGGAAGTTTTTTTTTTGAGTTCAAAGCGTTTTAAAATATCACCAGAAACTTTCGAATTTAAAATTCATGTAATTAGTTGAACAGTATCTACAATGTATAACTAATGTATTAAAATTACACACAAATGTAATTTCAAATTAAATAAAAATCACCCAAATAAAGCATCTATTTACTATGGCCAACCCAAAATTAACCGGAATTTAAATTTTTCTGTTCTTAGTGATCCTGGCTTCACAATTGATACAACTCATAAAATTTAAAACGGTCGCTAACTCTATCATCTGTGTGAAGTGTAAACGAAACATTACCTTTGCCATATAGTTTTGGCTAATTTGGCGGGAGCCTCATTAATTCACCCTAGATCACCCAAATGATCCATGAATAATGATCCCTTATTTGTGTCACTTCTGAAGTGTGTAGAGATATTGTGAGCTAGTCGTATTGCTATTGACTGGAAGTATCCTCACCAAGTGCTTGATTTAGTGAGGATGCACAATTTACATTGGTCAGTTATAAAGTTCTCAAAATTTTCTAAATCAATTTTGCACGATTTTCAAAAAATTTTGTTGGGAAAATAATTTTAAAATTATTAAACAAACAATTTTTTTTTGATTTTGCAAATTTTATATAATTTAAAGTTGTTTGATATTGACATGTACGAGGGGTGTTCATTAAGCTTACGCAATTATTTAAAAAAAGGCTGCATGGATACAGCCTTGAAGAGGAATACACGTAATTTTTTTTTATCTATTTTCAATCTATTTTTTTAAAAAATATGTTAATTTTGGTAGCTGCATTTTGGCATCGTTCTGGCAGCGAGTGTAGGCCTCTCGTAAACAAACATTGTAGCCTTTGGCATTTATTTGAGACACTCAACGTCCATTTCTCTCACCATCTTTCATAATTTAAACGTCTATTTTTTAACTGACCAATCCACTCGTAGCCCAAACGTTAGGACATTACTCGGACCTTAAACATGTCACGCATTTCTGCTCCTAAAATGCCTTCATAAGTTTGAAACAAGTTGCTGAGCAACTATCTCCTCGGACTCTATCTTTCTTTTCAAATGTTAAGAACGTACAATTTTTGAAACATCTATTAATGTTGAAATGTGTTCAGGAACAATGGAAGAATTTGTCAATCAAATTTTATTAAAATTCATAAAGCCATTTTTTTTAAATGATTGCGAGGACTTAATGAACATCCCTCGTAAATAATCATAAAGTATAGATTTCATATAGTGAATATTAAGAAAATTTTACAGCAAGGATGTGAGGGGGAGGGGTCATTACGCATATTCTGTCACCTGTGATTGTTGCTATATTTATTTACAACATTTACAGGTTGTTTTACTTTTATTTCAGAGTTTAAAACTAATACTATTATACACTTCTGATAATTCCACCTCAAATTGACCCATACATTTAAACTGTCATTACAAAAAATATCCGATCCAAAAATGGCACTTTATTACAAACATATATACAGAAAATTTAAAAAAAGCTTGTGGTTTGGATAACAGGCCGTTATCAACACTCGAAACTATAAAATCTGATACGGCTTCATTACTTTTTAGTGGTTCTCATAATTCGGACCAAAACTAAATTAAAAAGCAAAAAAAATTTTAACGAACTCATATACATATAAATTTGCCCAATTTCCTAAATATTCCATGTAAATTCAATCCAACTTGAAAAATATGGATTTATTTAAGCAGATCTTGAAGTATATTGCCCAAGCTGTTCATATTTTTAAAAACCTTCAAACTCGCCACCAGGATTTTTAACAACTTTTTTTCCTGGAGAATTGAATACGAAACTTCCTCGTTGTCACCAAGTTCCTGCATGATTTACTATAAATGATAAATTCGAGGTTTCGTTTCACTCAGTCTTTCGATCTCGATCAGAGTTGATGGCTGAGTAAAAAAGGTTTTATTTCAAAGAAACTTTTTCTCGAAACTAGTTCAGAAATTAGCCTGGGTCATCTGCGTTTGGTAAGTTTTATAATGTATTATTTGTAATATACATAATAAGTAGATAATTATTTTATAATTTCACGCTAAACTAATGTTCAATTTTGTGAAAATAAATTATCAAAATCGCAACTCTATGCGTAATAACGTTAACGTACTTGTACATGTTATATATACTAAATTTTTTTAAGAAACTCGATTTTTTTAAATTAAATTAAAATTAACCGTTTTTTTAGATTGTTCGTAATTTTTAAGCAAGTGTTCAAGGAACTTATGATTTAATTAAAATCAGATAAAATGTTGCATGCTTTAGGTTTTAGAGGAAAAAAAAACTTGAGTTTTACGAATAACATTATAAAATGTCGAACATTATTAAAATGAAAGTTGATTTTTTTCTAAAAACTAATACAGGTAACATTTCCAATCATAAATAATTTCTTATTGATGAAATTTATTTTTATCTTTTCGGATATTTTGGGATTCACATTGTCAATAACGTTTATATTACATTTTGAGTATGTCCTAATTTCATATTTGTTTATGTAGCAGATGTAAATATTATATCGCAGGATTTTGGAAAAAGAATTTGAAAATTTTATGAAAAGAGGTAATTCACATTTTAACAATTAAATGACAATGATTTTCAAATGATTTAAGAGAAACTGTCTTTGTAAGAAAAAATTTTAAGATGAAATTGTTTTGGTTAGACAAAAATGACAATTTCATGGTACTGAGATTACACGCTCTTAATATTTAATTTTTTTTAATCATTTTTAATTTACAAATAATTTACAAACATTATTTTTTTATTTTTTTTTTAAATTTATATTTGTAAGATTTAAATTTTCAAAAACTTTAAATCTTAGAAATATACATATTTTTCATTTATTAAAAATTAAAATCGTACAAATATAAATAGAAATTTATTATTTTTATAAATTAAAATTTAAAAAATTGGAAACTTTTCATTTTTATGAATTTAAATTTTACAAATACGAACTTTTCACTTTTATAAATTTAAATTTGCAAATATGAAATTATCATTTTGTTAAATTTAAATTTATTTAATAAAAGCCATCTTGCGATGAACGGTTGCATTATATTACTTTCAATTCCTAGTTATTTCTATCCGTCATTTGTTGAAAAAACAGATCTTGTCGAATTATCTGATCAATTTTGCGAGTCTACAATGTCTGTTACTGTTAGTATCAAACTTGAGCAAGTACGAAATGTATAATTTTGTTTCATCATTTTATACAGTTTTAAATCTGTCGGATCTGAAACATCCAGCTGTTCGGAGAAGCATCAACAAAAATGGGCCAAAAATCCCGCAGCAACAACGAAATTCTACTGACGTGTTTCATCTTGTTACTTCAATGTCAACTAGCACTTTTGCATCAAGATGGCTGTTTGACAGGAAACGAGCTAAGGGGTTGTTCCACAGCCATTAAAAATGAAACACTTAATGTGGAGTGTTACTGCCGTACAACATTAGGAAAAGCAAACTTGAACAACCAATTTGGAACTGTAAGTTTTTCTATGCAATCCACCGGACTTGTCGATGAAATTTTAAACCGGTCAAAAAACGCAACTTGCTTGACATTGCACGTCGTGAAAGTTAAAATTCAGACAACGAAGTCATTTCAAACGCCCACTGGTGGTGACCATGCATGTCCCTTCGGTTTCCAGAACTATTCTTCGAGCCGATCTTTGGGGGAATTTGATCTGACGATCCAATTGAAAGATGGTTATCCGATGGCTTTCATGTATTTCAACTTGACATGTTTAGAATTAAGCAACCCATTTCGAAAAAACACCAACTCTTCCGAAATTGATGTGACTTCGTGTAAACTGAACGAAGCTTATCTTAGAAAAGACACGAAATTCTTTACGCATGGATCAGAGATAGACTTGAAGCAAAAATCAAACTCGAAGCGAGACTCGAACTCGATGCCAAGCTCAAGTCCGCCGCAAGACTCGAACCCGCCGCCAAACTTGAACTCAATGCAATACTCGAACTCGCCCCAAAGCTTAAACTTGATGCAAAGTTGGAACTCGAACCAAAACGAAGCAGAATCAATTCTTGATTTCCTGACATACCTGGAAACTAAAGTTTTATCGGGTTGCAACTTTAGATTTTCTGAACTCACGTTGAAATCTGATCGAGTAAATGAATTACCAAGCAACCTTCTAAAAAAACTGTCCGAAAAGCAAGTGTTTAGAGTGGAAATTCACAGCAAAAGGATTAAAGAAGTACATAACACCCCACTCATTTATTCCTTGGTAAAGTTAGACCTTTCCGACTGCGGGATTCGTCATGTCGAAAATCAAGCCTTCGAAGAACTTACCAATTTGCGAGTCTTCATTCTCAGAAACAACGGACAGTCCGACTTTCACTTGACCAACTCCAATCCGAATTTAGTAACGTTGGATTTAAGCAATTCGGCGCTGACACATTTTTGCGGAGCGAGTGATTGGCTGATAACCATGTCGTGCAGATTTCCAAACTTGAAAAAACTCGACTTGTCCCACAACAAACTGGAGAGAATAAGTAGCCAATTCTTAGAAGACATGACAAAATTGGAAAGTTTGGACTTGTCCTTCAACAGGCTGCGTGACATTCCCTACAACTCTATCATCGTCCGTTTGCCCAACTTGAAGTACTTCCGGCTCACCAATAACCAAATTCGTACATTTTTGCCCCTGACCAGCCCGAGTGCAACCGCTTTGGAATTACTGGACCTAAGTTCAAACGAGATATTTTCATGGGACAAATCATTGGTCGGATCAATTGCAGAAACTAAACTGACCCTAAATCTAAGAGGAAATCAAATCACGGAAGTCAATCGGTGGATGATCAAAGATTTCAACCGGTTCAAGGGAGTACATCTTAGCGGTAACAAATTTGACTGTAACTCGTGCACTTTAGGAGATTTTCTATATTGGCTGCAGATATCAAAACATACATCGACCGACTTTCCCCAGGCCCCTTACCAGTGTTCCTCCCCTGCAGAACACTTAAAAGAAGACATAACCAGCGCTACAACGATAGAATGTTACAAAGATCCAGAAGGTGTGAGTTTCGACTATGTCGTGAATGCATTCATTCCTTGCGCCGTTATTGTCGGGGTTTTGATAGCTTTAGGGGTCACATTTTACATTTGCCGATACAAGATTGATTACTGTATTTACATCACCGAAAGGAAGTTGAACAAACCCGAAAGTCCCGTTGTCGAGGATGGCACCATTTTCAAGCAGGACGCCTTCGTGGTCCATTGCAAAGACGACGCAGACTGGATCAACAATCATCTACTTCCGGTCTGTGGAAATGATGACTCCACCTTGCACCTTAGTCTTTACGACGTAGATTCGGAGCCTGGAGAAGAAGACATCAATGCGCGAATCGAAGAATGTGGCAGGTCGGTGATGGTCATTTCTCCAAATTTTATCGAAAATCGTTGGGAACAGTGGGAAAGGCAAATGACCACACATAGGTTGTTCGACCATAAGCCGAACAAGATCATTATCATCATTTTGGGAAAACTCAAAGCGAAAGGAACTCCGCTACTACTTCAAATCATGATGGACACTGAGATGTGTTTGCAGTGGCCTGAAAACGAAAATGGACGTAGGCTTTTTTGGAGAAAACTCAAAGATGCTTTGGGAAAATGTCACTGCGTTCGTGGTGCCAATGAAAATGAAATCAGGGTGTGATTTTCTTACAACATAATGATGGCAAATGCCATTTGTTAAATTTATATACGAGAAGTCTTCATTTGGTTCCCGCAATCGTTTAAAAAAAATTCATTAAAAACAATTTTAATGAAATTTGTCGGAAAAATTCTTCCAACATTCCTGATCATCTTTCAACATTAAAAGATGCGTTTAAAAAATTACACTGCATAAATGAGGCTCCCACAAAAATATCATGTTCAACTTCTCTAACTTTTTCAGCTTTTAAATAAATTTTCCTGAACAATGACAATGTCAGAATTCAGAACTGACATACGCTAATGTAATCCACAATATTATAGGCAACATCGACACAGGACAATATTCAATAGTTTGCAAAATTTACTGGAGACAATTTTGTTAAATGTTACAAAATTAATATCAAAATAATTTTAAAAATTCAAAATTTGTACTCGGAAAAGTTTGAGAATTTTGCAGATTTGTCCTCGAAATCTGTTTAAAATTTTGCAAATTTGTCCCCGAAATTTGTTGAAAATTGTATAAATCTATAAGGGTAAACAGATGAAAATTTTGCATATTTGTACTGGAAGAGCTTGGAAATCTTGTAAATTTACATTACGAAAAGCTTGAAATTTTTTTAATTTGTACTCGGATACTGTGGAAAATTTTGCAAGTTTGTTTTCAGAAAAGTTCGAAAATTTCGCAAATTTATCCTCAGAAAAGGTTGACAATTTTGTAAATTTGTCCACAAAAGCTTGAAAATTTTGCAAATTCATACTAGCAAAATTTCGAAAATCTTGCAAATATGCCCTGAGATAATCACGTGTAAAAATTAAATTTGGATTGTGACAACATTTAGACGTTGAATTTTCCTGACTTTTTCAAACAAGTCATAATTCCATGACTTTTTCGAAATAAGTCATTCTTTCCTAACTTTTCCAGAACATTTTAATGTTCCCTGACTTTTCCAGGCTTCTCAGGTTTGGGATTACCCTGTTAAAATTGGTGCGCAAAGATGGAGTCCGAGGAAATAGTGGCGCAGTGGATTTTTTTTTGCAACTTTTGAAGACATTTCGGGAGCAGAAATGCGTGACACGAAATTCCCGAGGCATAAACGTTTACTGAGCGAGGCCTTCTCGTTTACGTGCATTAATTTCTCTAACAAATTTCATTAAAATCCATATAGCCGTTTTTTTATTTTGTTTGTTTGGGAATTATAATGAACACTCCTCGTACATGTAGGCTATGTTGACATGATAAAAGCTTGATATAATCTTAACAATGCATTTTTACTATCCCAATGTTAAATACAACATTAAATTCTATGCACTTATAATGGAGTAGCCTACCTAAAGGTTCGTAAAAACGCGAGTCGACTGTTGTTTCTGATATTGATTTTGCACGTTGCATTACTGCACGTACATAATGATTTTATTTTGTTATTTTCATAAATGGAATTAAAAATTTCATGTTCATGTAGAGGAAATTCGATATTTGATATGATATGTAAATATCTGCTGTATTCCGATATTGCATAAAAACCCTATAGAGGTTGTTGATTATTTCATGTCCAATATTCACTTATTTTAATACCTTCATTTTATACTTTTCATTTTTTTATTGTAGCGTGTTGTAACTACTGCTTCGATCTTATAATAAAATTTGATATTATCCGAAGAATGAAAACATTTTCTTACTAATTTCAAGGATGAAATGAATCAAATTCTCCCTAATCATATTTTTTTAATGTATAAGCACTTCTTCGCTATGGTCAATTCTTCGCCAGCAATAATTCTTGTTTAATATTATATTGGCCAAATTGTTCAAAGTTTTTAACAGTTTCCGAGGACAAATTTGCAAAAATTTCAACAGTTTTCGAGGACAATTTGCAAAATTTTCCACAGTTCTCGAGGACAATTTGCAAAATTTTCAGCAGTTTTCGAGGACAATTTGCAAATGTATCAATAGTTTTTGAAGACAAACTTGCAAAATGTTCAAAGTTTTCGTAATTTAAATTTGCGAAATTTCCGATCTTTTCCAGCAAAAATTGTCAATTTTCAACAGTTTCCGAGGACAAATTTGAAAAATTTTCAACAGTTTTCGTAATTTATAATTCAAAAATTTTTCAACAGATTCCGATGATAAATCGGCAAAATACTCCACTTGTTCAGAGTACATTAAATTTTCGAAAAAAAAAAAATACATTTTCCGAAAATAGAAATTTGACGAATTTTAAAAAATATTTACGATGCTAATTTTTTAAAAAAAATTTAAAATTTTCTTCGTTAATTTTGAAATATTATCGGAATCTTCGTTAATTTTGAAATATTATCAAAATTTGAGCTTATTGAATTTTTAAAAATATTGAATATCGTCTCACGTCGATATATTCAAAATTGTGGATAACGTCGGCCTATATTGTATAACGTCGATGCCGGAAATTCGTTTGAAAATCCTGGAAAAAGTCAGGGAATTTGAATATGAAATTTCTGGGGGAAGAACGCTGTATTCGGAGAGGTACAGTAACAAATTTGAAAAATTTTCCAGTTTTCTTGTCGGCGATGAATTGCAGGCGAAGAATTGTACCGGCGATGAATTTCCCCCCGAGAAGAATTGCTGGCGAAGAATTTTTCGTGAATCATTTGATCACTAGGACTGCCTCTGATATTACGAATAATATCGGATGAATAACATCCACATTTCAGAAAAATTAACTTGAAATAAAGCTATATTTCATTGATACGGTATCTACTAAACCTTTACAGTGGCAAAACGGTGTCACATTTCAAAAGTGACACAAAGCAAAATATATTATTATTATTATAAGTTAAATCAATGTTTAATTCGCTCGACAAAATACCGTCACCAACCGAAAATTGTTAGTTGTGTCAAGTTTAAAGTATGAAATATCTTCAATGTTTATGAACAATATTTATGAAAAACTAGAGATCTAATTTAAGTTTTTATGTCTGAATCTATATGTAGATTAGGAAAAATTGTACACAGAGGACGCCACTTGGACACAATCCACAATTTTGAAAATATATTCGAATCATATCAAAAACTGAGGAACTTTTTCAATATTTCTAACTCTGACCAAAGCTTTATTTCCTTCTTTTCTTTTCAACAATAACAGGAAATCAACTGTCTTTACCATCCTCCTCGACTTCCATCTAATGCAAATTACAGAGACTTTATATCATGGGTTTTTTCCAAGATAAGACATTTGCGAGCCTTTGGTTAGGGAAGTCCTGGTAAAATTCGGCAAAAATATCTGCCCTGAACATAGTCAAACTAGTAAACGTATACAGTATAAGATCCTGCTTCCTTCTTTAGAACTATTTCTACTTGAACAAGGAGATAATTTTAAGCCCTAAACGTTAAACTAGTATCTACCCAAAAATAACCAATAGTGGATTAGTTTAGACACTTTATAAGTAAATCATTAGAATCATTTATTTGAAACTCAACCAAAAATAAGCTCAACGAAGAAATTGCTCACAGAAGCATCTTCAAAAATGTTAAAATATTTTTTTCCAGTTGTATTAATTTGTAAAAAAAAAACTCATCTGAATAATAACAATGTTCATGGAAATTTTGACAGCTTTCATGAAGTTGGCAGCATCGTATTTGTATTTTGGAAAAAAATGAGTGAATAATTTGGTGATAATTCTCTTATTCAAAGAAAAACTTCACTAAGGTACAAAAGCCTCACCAACATTGGAGGGTCAAAAAATGTTGCTCCCTATCCCCTGATGGTGGGCAATCACTGCAAACAAGGAAGGCATGCCGTGAAGCCTTGGTATTTATTTCTCCGGTTTTTTAGGAATTCAACCCGATTAAAAATCAATAAATATACAAAAATAGCCTCAATGTCAATTCACAATATTATATAAGTACTAAGGGTGTCTGGAGTTATTTTTACGCATAAAAATTTGAGGGCGAATTGATTTTTGAAACTGCAAATACATTAGGTATTCATTATTCGCTTAGTTTTGATAAGTTTGTTTAATGTGAAAGTTACTTATGATATTTAAACAGGCTATTTCCTTTCATGCAGAGAAAACATTTTCAGAGTAGGAAGCTGGACTTTACTTTTAAAATACTGTACTTGGCTAGTTGAATCACGTGAGTGCAAATTATTTCGCAAAACTTGACTAGGACATCCTAAGAAAAAATTGCTCTTGTATTATCTATGTAAAACATATTCAACCGAGTGAAAACCGGCAGAAAACAAAGACAGTAGATTTCATGTTATGTTGTTGAAAACCAAAACCAACTTGATTAAAATTCAAGATATAAATACAAAAATTATTTTAAGGTCAAATCAAGTGATTATACTGTATAAGCGTTAAGTGTGTCCTGTGTAAATATCAAATAAAGCAGAAAAGGCCAAATGAGGGTATTCTTGATCATTTATAAGTCATAATTTGAGTGTCACCGGAATTTGAAACCGAACATACATTAGGTTTAATTCATTATTCGCTTAGTTTGCATATATTTTTATGATGTAAAAGTTACTGCTGATATTTAAACAGGCTTAGGACTTTCAAAAATCCATTTCCTTTTACGTAGAAAAACAACGTTTTCAAAGTAGGAAGCTGGACTTTAATTTTAAAATCTTTAGGCTAGTTGAGTCACTTGGGTGCAGACAATTTTGCAAAACTCGACTAGGACGTACTAAGAAATATACTTGCAATGAAAAACACATACAGCCTAGTGAAAACCGGCGGAAAACAAAGAGAGTAGATTTCCTGTTATTTTTGTTGAAAACCAAAGCTTTGATCAGTGTTAACAAAATTTAAAAATGAGGTTTCGCCGCACGAACTTGGATTTTCAGATAATCAAATTTCAAAGGGTCTATTCTCTACATGAAATATTTTCGGACGTAATTTATATAACGAATAAGAGAAACTACAATTATGAATTGTTTCATAATTAATCATTTAAGACCACTTGATGCTAAGATGTTAATTCATAATATATAACGAATAAAAAATAATTCGAGATGGAAAAAGACACATTTTAAATGTCATTATTTGTTGAATAAACTAATTTAAAATTAAAGAAATTAAAAGCTTTATTTTACATTAAGAATGCATACTTTATTAATTAATTTTGGAAAGAGTAAAATATTTGTATTTAACTAAATTAAGGCGATTCCCAAGCTTCAAAACCCACCCCCTCCCCCAATTAAAAATTTCTACAACAAACGTTCGTGACAAGATAATTAACAATTTTCAGATAATAAATTGCCTCAAACATATGCGTTTAATTCAGCATTGAGTGGAAGATTTTTAATTAATGACTATTAAAATATTCTATTTTCTTTCGAAAAAAATAATTAAAGTAAATTAAACATCGTTAAAACGAAACCCGAGATTAAACAACATAGTTCGTATTATTAGACTTTTAATCAAAAATAATCAACATTTATTATGCAGCCCAAGATGTAGTTCTACGGTCAAAAAATTACAGGATAGCACAGCTATGCTCTAGTATCTTTTTTTTCTAAAATAGGACATAAGCAATTTAAATATGTATATTTTTAAACTGAAGTTTGAGATAGCACATGAAAAGAATATTCCCAGAATAATTTCCAAAAATATTACAATCTTATTTTCATTTTCATTTTCATCAAGTTGAAAAATAAATTAAAACATCTGAATAATGACAATTGTAAAAGACTGACAGCTGTAATAAGAGTTATTTTCAACAACTACGTGATATATTAAATTAATTAAGAATGTGGTAATGATTAACTCAGCCAATTCAACACTTTACTAAGGTTTTCTGCATACACTAAAGTCATGCAATGCTGCCTTCGAATATATTTTTCAGATTTTTAGGATTTCAACTTAATTAAAAACCAAGAAATAAATAGAAAAATTACTTTATCATTAAATGAAGTGAACATATAAGCATTACGTGTGTCTTGTGTAATTCTCGTATAAAGCCTAAAAGACAAAATTAGGGTATTCTTGATCATTTATAAATAATAATTTGATTGTGATCGGAATTCGAAACCGAAAATACATTTAGTTTAATTGATTATTCGCTTAGTTTTCATAAATTTGTACAAAGTAAAAGTTACTGCTGACATTTAAACAGGCTTAGGACTTTAAAAAACCCATTTCTTTTCACGTAGAGAAACAACGTTTTCAAAGTAGGAAGTTGGACTTTACTTTTATAATCTTTAGGCTAGTTGAGTCATTTGGGTGCAGCCAATTTTGCAAAACTCGACTAGGACGTATTAAAAAATATACTTGCTATTGTTTTATCTATGAAAAACACATTCAGCCCAGTAAAAACCGGCGGAAAACAAAGACTTTTATTTTGATGAAAACCAAAAGAGGAAAATCAAGCTTTGACCAGTGTTAATAAAATTTCAATATGAAGTTTCGCAGCTCGTACTTGGATTTTCAGATTTTCAAATTTCAAAGGGTGGCCTAGTGCGTTATTTATACATTGTGTGTCAGACAACAAGGACCAATATCCACCATTAAGTGTTTGGTTGCTTTTCTGATGGAAGTAAAAACTGTTACTTTAATCTTAAATTAGGGAAGATTATCTCAAAATTAATATTGATTTAGGGTAAATCGATACAAATTGTTAATTTAACGTTGATTTAGGGTAGAATAGCACATTTAATGTTGAGTTAGGTTAGATTAGGTCTAAATTCAGATCAAAAACGGTAGGGCAGCTTAGGTGGGTGGCCAAAGTTGCGCCAAATCTACCTAAAATTAAAATTGAAATACCAATTTTTAATTCCATCAGTGCCATCACATGGCATTCAACTAAATTAATGCAGTTCCCAAGCTGCGTATCCCTCTCCCCCCTCCCTCCCCCTCCAATAACAACTTCTACAAAGGAAGTTCCCGATAAGATATGGACAATTTTTCAAATAATAAATTGCCTCAAAATCTGCGTTTTATTCAGCATTGCAGTATTGAGTGCTATTAAACTGTCATAAATTAAAAATCTTCTACTTATTCTGAGAATTTGTTTAGTAAATTAAATAAATCGAACCTTCTTAAAACGAATATTAAGAGACCTCAAAATTTCTTCGTTCAAACCATAGTTCGTAATATGAGAAGTCAGTCAAAACATACTTCGATGATAATACCTAAAGTTTCATCGAAGTTTCAAAAACAACCTAATCGAAAAATAATCCTAATCAAATTATATGAATGGGAAGATACTGCAACATCTATCGGAAATTTTCCGTTATAACTAGTATCTTTTCTCTAATTGGTCTTAAGTTCATTTTAACGTTATATAGCGAGAATGATCCGGAACTCGAAAATTCATTCGTCTTTCCCGAAAATACAGTATGTCCCAATTCGCACTTCGTCTTAAACGATGAAATTAACATAGGGTCTACTCGTCCATTCCCTTGGACTGGAATTAAGTTCGTAATAAAGACTCCAAAATGTTATAAATATATTAATTTTGGCCAAATAATTTCGATAGTAAAAACACTACAGTGTAAAAAGCCCGAGATCAGTTCAGACAACTTCTATATCACGGAGAAATTAATATGAAAACTTCCTCGTTTTCATCAAGTTCCTGTCTAAATTAATATAAACTAAAATTCCTCCATTCATTTCAATAAGTCTTTCGTATTCGATTAGAGCTGATTGAAAGCGAAAAACAGTTATCATTTTCCATCCATTTTGCTGAAAATTAGTTTGGAAATCAGGCTTAAGCATCTATTTTTGGTGAGTATAATCTATTCATTCTTCAATTACTGATGCTATAATTATATTATATTTAAAGCTATTCAGGACGTGTATAGATTCTAAATTCAATTAAAAAAACTGAGTTTAAAAATAAAAGTATGACATCTAACCACTAGCTTTTTACTTATTTCAATATGTAGGTTGGGGTTTTTTTGGCTGAAGGAATAGTTGGCTTTTATTTTTTTTTTTTTTAGAAAAAAGCAACTGAAGTTTAATTTTGAAAATACGAATTTTTTTGAAAAAAATGTTCTAATGCTTTTGATTCTCAGGACGCATATTTTTTTGATACCTTAATTTAAATGTCCAATTATTGATATATCCATCATAGGAGAATAATCTTACATTACAGATTCAATAGAGACAAGTTCGGATGAGCAGTTTTTCAGAATTTTTTGAGAAACACTGAACATTTGAAGAATCTTTTTAATGAATGAATCTATCTTCCAGATTTATTTTCTTCCCTTGAAAAGGAACTCATTTAGGCTGTCTAATTTATTATTATAAAATTTTAAGAAAGAATACAAAAATCAAAGATCGGAAGTTCAATCACAACGGCATTAACAGACGAGTTTAGATTTTTGTTAAGTTTATTTTTTTAAATTGGCGAATTTTATAGAAATGCATATTTTAATCTAAACGAGTCCCAATTTGAGTCCCAATTAAATGATTAAAATCAATCCACAAGCTACAGATGACCTTGCGAAGAATAATTAGAATAATTGTATAAAAAATCTTTAAAAAATCTTTCTTTAAAAGTTTCAGCATTTGCATACTCTTGTTTATTAATTTCAAAATAAGGTTATGAAACTGTTCAATTTTAATATTAAAACCATCTTTGAATATAACGTAAAAAGTAAATGGACCACTCAAGGACACCCTCTTAGAAGATTTTTTAATATACATGTACATGATTATATATATTACTATTCCAAATATTTATATTAAAAGTTATTTCTGCTATACAGTATACAAGTTTAAAACACATTTTCAAAAGAAATATTTTTTAAAATAAATACTTTTCAATAGAAATACTTTTACAAAAAATTTTTAATATATTTTTTTAAATTAAATACTTTTTAATATAAATATAAAAATATTCACAATAGAAATATTTTTTAATATAAACGTTCTTAAGTCAAATATTTTTTAATATACAGTAAATAGCATTTCAATATATTTTCTCTGATCAAAAAATATATTACAATTTTTCAGAATACAGTAGAATAAAACTTTCCATTCATTTTGACTAGTCAAGAATAACCTTTAGCCAAGAATTTCCTTTAGCCAAGAATACCCTTTAGTCAATATAAGAATATCATTTAGTCAAGAATACCCTTTAGCCAAGAATATCCTTTAATCATGAATAACCTTTAGTCAAGAATGATCTTTAGTTTCCTCATTATTTTATTTTAGTTTAAATCTGTCTTGATCGAGCTATCAGTCATCGGAGCCATTGCTTCAGGATCAAAAAATGGCATTGACATTCAGCTTAACTTCCGACACACTTCTGACATTCCTCATCTTGCTACTTCAGCCTCAACTTTCACTTTTACACCAAGACAGTTGCTCGGACATAAACAAATCCCAAGGATTCACACGCAGCCTCTCGAACTGTCACGTAACAGTTCAAAATGGCAAACTGAACACACAATGTTTTTGTCAAGCTCTTGCTTGCATAAATTCAGAGAGGTTCGAATACGAACCCATAAGTTTCATCATGGAATCCGTCGATCGCTGGGAGGACATTGTAAGTAACGAAAACGACACAATGGCTTGCTTGAAAATGAATGTTCAGAAAATCAGAGTTCAGAAAACCAAATCCATCCAAACGCCCATTGAACTCGACCGATGTTACGTCGTCTTGCACAAGAATTACTCAAGTTACGACTTGGATGAATTCGATTGGTCCATCTCGATGAACGCCGATTTTCCTCAGGCATTCATGTCCCTGAACATAAGTTGTTTGAAAACCTGGAAATTCTTTAGCCAGAAGAGGGGCACTTCAGAAATGGACGTTACATCTTGCAAATTAAACGACGTTCGCATTAGAGAAAACATGAAATTATGTTCGGGGAACTCAAACAGCAGCATTCTGCCAAATCCCAAGAATGAAATCAGTTCGTTTCTGAGTTTCATGGCATATTGGAACACTGACATCTTATTGGACTGCGATGTTGATTTTTCCGAATTTTCTTTCAAATCCGATCGGTTCATTGAACTTCCGGTCAACGGCCTAAGAGATCTTATCGAAAAGAACGTGGTCAGCCTAGGAATTCACAGCAAAGGAATCAAGAACATACATAATGATACTTTGCCACGGATTGATTCCCTGAAGAAACTAGACCTTTCAGACTGCGGCATTTTCGAAATTGATCAACGGGCCTTCGGAAGACTTCCCAATCTTGAAGTTCTGATACTCGGAAACAACATGCTGAAAATGATGTCCACTCAAGTCCATCAACTACACATGCTCGGAAGTCTAGATTTGCAGGGTAACCAACCCCCCTTTGCGTTCGAAGTCGACTTACTAACCTCCAATCCCAGGTTAGAAAAGCTGGATTTGAGCAACATGGTCCTCAAACAATTCTGTACAGGAAGTTTAAATTTCAAGAATTTAAAAAATTTACGTCTTTCCAACTGTTACCTGAACAGTACATCCCTGATGAGCATGTCATGCACATTTCCGAACTTAAGACACCTCGACTTGTCACACAACAAACTGGACACGATCAGCGACGAATTCTTAGACAGCGTGACGGAATTGGAAAGTTTAGATCTGTCGCATAATCGACTAAGTCAAATTCCCTACAACAAGATCATCGAAAGATTGCCAAATCTGAAACATATCTACCTTCGGGACAACAAAATTAGTAAATTTTTACCCTTGAGCATCGCCAACACATCAGCCTTGGAACTGCTGGATCTGAGTTCCAACCAAATATGTTCTTGGGACCAATCCTCAGTGAGATCAACGAGCAATGCCTTGTCTTTGAATCTAACTTGGAATGAGATCAAAGAAGTTCATTCGTGGATGCTCCAGGACTTCGACCAGCTCAACGAGGCTTATCTTAAAGGTAACAAATTTGACTGCAAATCTTGTACTTTGGGCAATTTTATAGGCTGGCTGAACTCAACGAATACATGGACCGACTTTCTGGAAGCACCATACACGTGTCACTCCCCTGAAGAGCACTTCAAAGACAACATCAACAACGTTACTTGGACAGCGTGCCATCTCAAAGATGTAAACCTGCAGGACCACAGAACGGGTCCTCTGCTTCCTTCCTTGGTTATCGCTGGTTTTGTTGCATCATCGGTCATCGTAGGTCTTATTGTACGACGCAAATTGGGCTCTTGCCCAAGAAAAGCGCCAGATAACGAAAGCGGCCAAGAGGAAGTAGAGCTCAGGACAGTCTTCAGACATGACGCGTTCGTGTCCTACTGCAGTGCCGACGAGTTGTGGGTGGCCCGTCAAATGGTTCCAGCCTGTGAAGAGCAGGAGCCCAATGTGCACTTAAGTCTCCATGGACGAGATTTCGTCCCGGGAGTACTGATCATGAGCAACATCCTGGACTGCATTGAAAATAGTCGCAGAGCTGTTTTCGTCATTACTCCAAATTTTGTTGCCAGTCACTGGTGTCAGTGGGAGCTGGAGATGGCCAAACATAGGCTCATCGACCAGGACAGGGGCAAACTCATTCTAATACTTCTGGAAGAAATTGACGTCAAGGAAGCGCCCTTGTTGCTGCAGGTGATGATGGAGACGGAGACCTATTTGGAATGGCCCAAAGATGAAGATGGACAAAAGATCTTCTGGAGACGTTTTAAAAGCGCTATCGGAGGGTGTCGTTGTGCTACGGGCGGTCGAAATGTGAATGAAGCTAGGGTGTGAATCGTTTCTTCAAAAATGAGACCTTCAAAATGTAGATCGGATTGGTCATACACTCCTTGTCAACGGAGGTCTCCAGAACGAGCCAATCAGCGGCTTGGTGCGTTACTGCGTGATAATCCACATGTATATATTGGATTGGGCATCGATGGAGTGTCCACTGCAACATCAGAAGTGGCAAAGACATCCAACGTCAGATCGTCAGACATCCGACGTCCAATATCAATGAGACTGTTTTCAAGAAAATGATGTAGGATTGTGAGCGTATTCATCTTGTCCCACTGCGGGAGGAGGGCCCAATGCTGGACATTGCTTCGACACATGTTCCACGTCTTCTTAATTACAGGGTTCCACCCAGAAATTATATTTTCAACTTCTCTGACAATTCCACGTTTTTAAAAATATTTTACTGACCAATGACAATGTCACCGTTATATATCCACAATTTAAAAAAATCCACAAAAGACAATATTTAATATTTCGACAAAATTTACGAAAAATGCAGAAAGTTTTGCATATTTGTGCTCGGAAAAGGTTCAACATGTTGAAAATTTGTACTCGGGAAAAGGTTGCAAATGTTGAAATTTTGTACTCGGACAAGATTGAAAATGTTGAAAATTTGCATTCGGACATGATTGAAAATGTTGAAAATTTGCACTCGGACAAGATTGAAAATATTGAAAATTTTCACTTTGAAAAGGTTGTAAATGTAGAAAATTTGTATTAAGGAAAGCGTTAAAAATGTTGAAAACGTTGCAATTTTGCATTTTCCTCCAAAATGGTTGTAAATAATGCAAATTTATACTGGGGAATTTTTAAAATGTTGGCAAATGGGCCCTGAGCTAATCACACAAGCATTAATTTTGGATAGTGACATTTTCCAAATAAATCATTCTTTCCTGACTTTTCCAGACATTTTCAAGTCGCCTAACTTTTCTTGATTTTCCTGGTTGGGGGGTAACCATGATGAACGATATATATGTTCTGATAAGCTTACAATTGATGGAAGACTGACTGACCAAACATCCTTGAAAAAAGGGTTACATTGTATGCACTTGACCTCCACCTACCATCCGGAACACATGTCCGTAACTCGAATGTGTTTGTACGTTGCTTGCTATGGGCAAGTATATTCAACTAATACGTAGGTGGTTGCTTCAATGATCTCTGACGTGATGAAAATTGCGCGTTTGCATTAGGTTTTTGCGAAACCAAAAAATTGTATCGGTGCATTATGTAATTTGTTTTGTGTTTGTTATACTATTCAGAAATATTTTTGTGAATCCAACATTGTATATAGCTCTAATGAATTGTGTTGATTTAACATACAATTACGTGTTTCTGTCATTTTTTATTTGCGGTTGTTGATGGTAACTTTTTTCAAAAACCTCGAAGTACAAAACTTCATATAATAATACATTCTTTTATCCTAAATTTGATCTTCATAATATTGATCTTCATAAAATACACGGAACTGTCTTAATCGAGATACATAAAAGGCTTGGTGCGCAATTAATAATTCCTGGTGGAAATTCCGAAGGAAACAACAATCTGTCCCATTTCTAATCCCTCTGTTATTTCAGCGCAACTATCAACTTTCTTGCAATTCATTTCTTTGAATGGCGATACTTGACATTAAAGTTCGATTAAACTCACTTTTCTAAATCAAAAACATGAGGGGTTTCTGCGCAATTGATAATTACTTGTGAAAATTCATAAGGAAACAACGTTCTGTCTCATATCCAACTCCGCCATTTTCCCCAACATATATAGGCTACTGTTATTTTAACCCAATTACATGTATTAACTTTTTCGCCATTAATTCCTGGGGAAGAAAATATTTAACATTAACATTCGATGAAAATAACGTTTCTACATCTAAAAGCACGAGGAGTTTTGTCGACAATTAATAATTACTTGTGGAAATGCAGATGGAAACAACTTTTTGTCCCATTTACAAAGCCGAATTTCCGCTTAAACTATACTGGATTTCTACGCAACTAATTTTTTATATTAATTTCTGGAAACGCACGCAATACTAGAAATCTCCAATCGATGAAATTTACTTTTCTAAATCAAAAATCATGAAGGGTTTTACTGGTTATTATTGGTAAAAATACAGACGGAAATCACTTTTTGTCGCATTTCCTGTCACGCATTTCTAGTCGAAATACAGTTATTTCAACGCAATTAATTTTTGTTGCCATTAATTCCTGGGAAACTCGACATTTAACATTAACATTCGATGAAAATCTCTTTTCTACATAAAAAAACCACGACAAATTTAATATTAAAGATGAATTCTACCGCGTTAAACTTATTCCAAATTTCAAATTTAAATTATGCAAAGGTGTTTAATAACATTTAATGCTATTGATTTTTTTTAACCAATAATAAGGACAAATTTCTGTGAATATTTTTAATATTTTTTAAAATAATATTTTTCCAATTTCTGAAAACATATCGGCAGTTTTTTAAGTAGTTTTACCGAAACATTCAATTGAAATAACATTTTTGTTTGTTGATTGTAATTCACATTAACCTAAATAAAACTAAAGTTGATCTAACGGAACTACTTAATTGAGAGTATTACCATAATTTTAAAACGTATGACCACTTAAAGTAAGACATTGGTGCAAAAATGCATTAATAACTCAACCACTGAGTGACGACATGACATTTTTCAAAACTTTTTGAAAACGAAACTAACCATGAGTGGTGCACCGAAGTTCAAAAAGTATTTTCATTTACTACACTAATTAAATATATACATAAGCTCGAGCACAAACATCGAAATTGATAAACTTAATCTCATGACTATTGCAGCTTTTAAATTATTATTTATTAATAAAACAAACCTTGAAACGCCCCATCGATGAGGAGGTTATCGTGACTTCTCTTCGATAAACTTCGAAAGTTTTAGTTTCATAATTCATACTTCGTTAGGATCTTCTACAGTGAATTTTCGGAAGAAAACCTTAAAATTGAAAAAAATGGCAATTAGTTATGGATAAACTTCTGCTTATTTTACAATCTTCAGATTTAAACAAACCAGCGTAATATTGCGGAATAAGACGATGAAGGTAAGGATAATAAAAAAAACTTTCAAATTAAAAAAGATATATATTTTCAAATCTGTAAAATACGCAAAAAATTGTTTAAAATATATTAAAAAATAAAACTAAAAATTGTTTTTACGCAGGACGGCTGATGCCCGAAGAATCAACATCCAAAATGAACAAATAATTTAGTAAATAACTAAAGTTATTCGAATCGAAAATGAAGTTTACATTAGGAAACATTGTACTTTTGACTTTCACGTTGACTGGTAATTAAAGTTTTATTCTGTAAGAACGTTAGAAATTACAGTCGAACCTCGTCAAGACGAAGGGACTTCAAAATTGGTTAGTTTAAACCGTAGTTCGAGATATCAGAAGTCAGAAAAAAAAACTGACTTCAGCAATGCGAACTTAAGTTTCATCGAAGTTTGGATAAAATCACATCCCACTTATACCAATGGGAAGGTGTTGAAACTTTTAGCGGGGAATTTCCCGCTATAATGCACCTTTTTTATATCTAAAGTTCGTTTTAACGGAACGTAGCGCGAGTGCTCGGAAACTCGACAAAATCATTCGTTTCAACCGAAAATTTGTAATATCCGAATCTATCGTCCATGCCCTATATGACGAGGATTGGAAATCAGATCATACTATCATAAATTCGCATAAAACGAGTTCTTCTTAATGAAATTCCACTGTAAATTCAAATTTGGGGAAATCACTGCAATACCCTGGTTGAAGGATCAGTATAATTTTTTTATACTGATAATTGGGACATACTGATATCAGTATCCTACTGACATCA
>JAQGAO010001928.1:0-21861 GCA_034697705.1 Ommatoiulus sabulosus | reverse complement strand
GGGTAAAAATTTGGTTTGTTAAGTGGCGCCATCTATTGAGCAAGTCGTACATGAGAGACTACTTTGAGTTCCCCTTATTAATCCCCCACAATTATATACGACATAAACCAACAAAGATTTTATCAAATTATCAGTACATTTTATTTAAGATACATGTTTGGGAACGAATGTCCATCAAAACAAGAGAGGAAGGGATTTTATAAAACTGTTTAATTCGTCGGTGAAACAAGAAAGGATGAAACAATAAAATGCAAGAGAAAACAACAAGTGAAGGGAAGCATGTATTCTTCTCTAATGAAGAATGAATTGAATTTTTTTAAGTTAGAAAAGGCGCACATGCCGTCGTAAACCTTGTGCAGAAAATCACATGGCTTCGAGCGCCTTCTTTTGGAGTGTGTCTGAGCATGCAGACGCTACACATGTAAATGAAAGCAAAAAATAATGCATGAGTTATATCATGAGAAAGCTCACCTCTTTAAACCATTGAGACTCTTGAACGCTGAGGATCCCAATATTTCCATATTTCAATGTTCCATCCTGGTTAAACTGAGTAATTAATTGATCACTTTTTGATCTAAAACTAACGCTTTTTAAGTACCTTAAATTGAAAATGAAAGCCCTCATTACCGATAACAGGATAATTAATAAATTAATGACCACATTATAATTGAGTAAATTATTTGGAATTCAATGAGCAAGAAGGATATTCATTAGAGAAAACTGGAGAAAGTAGACAAAAAGATAAAAGAGAGATTAAAAACGTAAAGAGAAGTTTACGGTTGGGTATATTCAATTTTTTTAATAAAAGCAAAAGTGTTAAAGGAAATTTCACTTGTGCAAATGTCAAGGACTTTAAATACTGAAGCCTGATTATAAAATGATGTTGAAAGTGCACTCCTGATAGGCCAGACCACATGCATGTGCAAATCAAGCAGCATGGGGCAAGCAACAGCGGAAGCCGGAATTGGTCATCTGACAACACTGTTACCTTCCATTATTCAATTCGAAGTTTTGGCACATATTGGGTGCCTGTGATATGCGATTAGATTAAAAATTTCACTGAGAATAAGGAGCTGAGACACTACAACCTAAGAGCAAATGGCGTCGGAGAAACGGAGGTAGTCAACAGCTGGTGCGTGGATTCTGGAGCCACAACACACATGCTAATAGACAAAGCTTTTTTCCAAGAGTCGAGGCCATACAGAGGCGAGCTAGGACAAGCAAAACAGGGAAGCAGCTTGGAAGCCACAGGAATAGGATCCGGAGACATGTGGGTGAAGAGTAGACATGGCAGACTAAAAAAAGTGACCCTGACAAGGGTGTTATAATGTTCCAGACCTAACCAAAAATCTTGTCGGTCAAGTGGATAGATCGAGCAGGCATTGCCACTTATGCAAAAGGCGGCATACTGACTCAGATACTGACTCAGTACTGACTCAGTACTGTTTCAGATCACATAAGAAGCGTGAGGAAGCAAGATACATCTCCAACATTTGAAGTCTACAGGAGTGGCACCGGTGACTAGGTCAATGTAGTCAGGCGATGATAAAGCAAATAATAAGTAAAAATTTAGTTATGGGAATAAATGCAAGAGGAACAGGTAAAGGCGAAGAAGCGCGTGAGTGCTGCATCAAAGGCAAACTGACGAGGACCACCTTCCCAGAAAGTAAAAGCAGTACCGAAGCAGTAAGCTATTTAGTGCACCGTAAGGAAGCGGGTCGTAGACAACGTAGGTATGCAAAAACACAATGGTGTTTTATGTCCGAGAACACTTGTACGGTACAAAAATATGGGTGACCAATGAGGTCCGCCCCAAAAGTATCCACCAGCGCGATACAATAAAGCAACAGAAATTACTGTGAATTTTCCACTAAGACTGCCCTGGCCCGGTGGCAGCTTAACAAGCGTATAGTGGTCCGAAGAAGGAGAGACCGGCCTGGTCTCGACGATCCCAACTTGAGACTAGCACCAACCTGAACCACGGGCGACAAGGTCCCCTATATCGGAGCCCTGGAAGGTGAGGCATTCAGCCCCCTGGCGGCAACAACTTGTGGCACACCAGAGTCGACCTCTGACACTCCCCCCTAGAGGAAGCCACTCCTGGAGTGACTAGGAGAGATAGAAAAGAACAATTAGAGACAGGGAAACTGAAAAAAAGAAGCATAAGAGGAGCCCGAGGGGCAAAGGAACGCCCAATAAGGGGAGCAAAAGAAACTCACCAAAAGTCGACTCAAAACAAACCAAGACGAACCCGATGGGCAGCATCCTGAACGTTGGCAGGGCACCAATACGGCAAAAGGCCCTGGAGGCGCCGGGCCCGCTCGCGACGTTCAGTGCGACGGCGGGTGGTGGCGGAGCCCATGCCCCGAGGACGATGACCCAAAGAGGCCCAAAGGCAATGCCGGAGGTGCAGAAAAAGGCGCTGCATTTTGGCCAAAGCTGAACTGGGGCTGGCAGGAATGGCCAAGGGACCCTCGTACGGACGGGGGGCCAGCCACATGGCCCAAACCATGATGGAACGAACGCTGCCAGGGTAAAGTAGCGGATGAACCCAGGCAGGCTCAGCCGCCGGAACCACAGGGCCGGAATTCAAGAAATTGGCAACAGCAAGGCCACGACGGGGCAGAGGAGGCAGAGGCGCTCAGCTGGAGCGACAGCGGGGCCCACCCAGGTGGCAAAAGGACCAACTATTTCGACCTCAGGGCGTCCTCTAACGTCTTCTGCACGTCGGTTGGTGCAGAACACGTCCTCTTTTGTTCCACAAAAATATGACGTCGAAAAAAGACGTCCTTTTTTGGTCCTTTTTTCGTTCTTTTTGGTCATTTAAAAAAAGGTCACAAAAGTACGTCTTTGTACGTCCTTTATAGGACTGTTTTGGTGCTTCAAAATAGACGTCGTGTAATGACGCCTTTTTTTGGTTCGTTTTTGGTCTTCTTTGGACCAAAAAAAGTCGTTTTTTTTTTCGACGTCATATTTTGGTACTTTTATGACTAAATTACATAAACTCAAAAAAAGTCCTAAGAAGACGTCATTTTCTGGTCCTATTAGGACGTAATACAAATAACGTGTTACGAGGACGTCATTTTTTGGTCCTCATATGACCACATTCAATAGACACAAAAATGACGACCTACGAGGACGTCATTTTCTGGTCCTATTAGGACGCAATAAAAATAAGGTGTTACTAGGACGTCATTTTCTGGTCCTCATAAGACCACATTTAATGGACACAAAAATGACGTCCTACGAGGACGTCATTTTCTGGTCCTATTAGGACGCCATACAAATAACGTGTTACGAGGACGTCATTTTCTGATCCTCATACTAGCACATTTACCTGACACAAAAATGACATCCTACAAGGACGTCATTTTCTGGTCCTATTAGGACGCAATACAAATAACGTGTTACGAGTACATCATTTTCTGGACCCCTTAGGACGCAATACAAATAACGTTTTACGAGGACGTCATTTTCTAGTCCTCATACGACCACATTTGATTGACACAAAAATGATGCCCTACAAGGACGTCATTTTCTGGTCCTCATACGACCACGTTTACTTGACACAAAAATGACGCGCTACGAGGACGTCATTTTCTGGTCCTCATTCGACCACATTAAATTGATACAAAAATGACGCTTTACAAGGACGTCATTTTCTGGTTCTTATACGACCACATTAGATTGATACAAAAACGACGTCTTACGAGGACGTCATTTTCTGGTCCTCATGCGACCAAAGTAAATGGACAGAAAAACGACGTCCTACGAGGACGTTATTTTCTGCTCCTCGTGCGACCACATTAAATTGATACAAAAACGACGTCCTACGAGGACGTCGTTTTCTGGTCCTCATGCGACTAAAGTAAATGGACACAAAAATGACGCCTTACGAGGACGTCATTTTCTGGTCCTCATAATACCACATTAAATTGATACAAAAATGACGTCCTACGAGAACGTCATTTTCTGGTCCTCATACGACCACATTTACTTGACACAAAAATGATGCCCTACGAGGATGTCATTTTCTGGTCCTTATTCGACCACATTAAATTGATACAAAAATGACGTCTTATGAGGACGTCATTTTCTGGTCCTCATACGACCACATTAAATTGATACAAAAACAACGTCCTACAAGGATGTCATTTTTTGGTCCTCATGCGACCAAAGTAAATGTACGGAAAAACGGCGTCGTACGAGGACGTCATTTTCTGGTCCTTATGCGACCACATTAAATTGATACAAAAACGACGTCTTACGAGGACGTCATTTTCTGGTCCTCATACTACCACATTAAATTGATACAAAAATGACGTCCTACGAGGACGTCAATTTCTGGTCCTTGTTGGTGTAAATACTAATTTCATACTGTTGTCATATTTACATGGTTGTTGTTTGCTAATTACTTTCATTAATTGATTTTAATTACATAGATCAAACTCTGGGATTGTCTTGTTAAGTGAGCTATCGTTACTAACAAGTCAATATGCAATATTAACTAATCAAGTGCAATTGTTAATTGTATTTTTGTGCCGCGCATTTCAATCATACATGTGTAAATTCTGTAATGTGTATTACCTTTAATGTCTTGATTGAACGCAGCTTCACAGAACTTGAAAGCAACCATAACAAACTGAGAAGCATTGTAGAGGCACATGCAGGTAAATGCGTAAGATTAATTTAACTGTCATTAACTGTTTTTTAATCTTTGGTTTTTAAATGCAAGCGTGCATTTTTCAAAAACTTAAGTTTCAGCTGATCTCTACTCAAGTTAAAATACCTGGAAACTTAAAGCGCATTTTAAATTCTAAAACAGCTGAGCGCATTTTTACATTTAACTTAGAGTGCCGTCTGCAACAAAATGAATTGATCAAGTAGACGAACTCTAACCTCTAGCCTCAACCTCCTTCCAAGTTCTGAAGGAAGTGACATCAACACCTTGCTTAACAAAACTGTTCTGCTTTGTGTCACTTCCTCTCTCTCTGTTCTGATTTTTGTAGAAGCTGGTTGCGAGCGTTACCTCTCTCCAACTTTTATCTTAAATTGTTTTTACAAGTTGTAAACGTTAAAATAAAATCTTGTAATTTAACTTGCAATTCCTGACTGGAATCGATTTTATTTTAAATACGAAAAGTGAATTTCCTAAAGGGAAATTCAAGTCTTCGGCCGTTTGTCAACTTTACCAAGCTGATCCACGTGTTCAAAATGGCGAACACAATAGCTGCAGAAAGAGAACTTTATTCTTTGAAGTTTCAACAACAAGAAAAATAAGTAGAATCAACTTACACTGGAGAACAATCGTGAGTAAAGGAAATCAACGGATGGACTAAATTGGCCAAGATTTGAGTGGATTCAAATCAGCAAATCCAAGCTGTTCCTGTTCATCAAGTGGAGAATAACGTGCGTTATTGTTCCAGTGTTGTTTCATCGTTTACCTTAAACTTCGGATGTTCATCTGACTTTAATTTGCAAACGCGCTCTCGATTGATCTGTTTGGTTGTCCTGCTAAAAAATCCACGTTCGTTTAATTTTAACACGGTTGGGCCCGGACTTAAATCTGCAAAATCAACAGTGATCACACAACAAGACAATTAGGCTTGGCGCTCAGCGATGAGCTAAGCGGCAGCCTGGAAATGAGCAAGCGGTCAGTGAAGGGAGCTGAGCGTGTGTGCCTTGTCCGATGTTCCTTCTATCGGTCGAGTGCACTTGGATCAGTCAATTCTCCATACATCGGTCAAGCACTTGTAACTTGACTGAATATAACTATCTGGCCAAGTGTGCTTGACTTGGCAGAATTTTTTTATTTTTTCTTTATTTTTTTTCATATTCTATTTTTCATTGGCCGTTAAGTAGTTGGTTCCCTCTAGTGGGATTATCTCATTACATCCCCCTAGATGAAAGCGTCCACTTAAGACGTAAGAAATCTAAATGAAAATGAGATGAAACAAAAGAGGGAACTTAGTGGTGATTAAATCGAACCACTCCAGTTGTTCTCGGCTAGGCCCAGAGGCATGACCGATTTTTTGTTGGCCTAGCGCACTTGGCTTGGCCGATTTTTCTCTATTGGCCAAGCGCACCTGGCCTATCCGATTTGCCTCTTTCGGCCAAGCGCACTTGGCTTGGCTGATTTGCCTCTTTCGGCCTAGCGCACTTGGCTTGGCCGATCTTCCTGTCGGCCAAGCGCAATTGGCTTGACTAATCTTTCTTCTATTGGCCGAGCGCTCATGGTTCGGCACTTAGCGGTGAGCTGAGCGAAAGTCTGGTGCTGAGCGAGAGCTCAGCGACTTGCTTGTTCAACTGCTGAGTTGAACGATCCGCTAGTTCAGTGGTGAGCTGAACTTCTTGCTAGTTCAGCGGTGAGCTGAACGGCTTGCTAAAGTTCAGCGGCGAGCTAAACGGCTCGTTCTAGTTCAGCGGCGAGCTGAACAATCCGTTTTAGTTCAGCAGGGAGCTGAAAGATCCGTTCTAGTTCAGCGGCGAGCTGAACGTTCAGATCCGTCTTAGTTCAGCGTTGAGCTAAACGATCCGCCTTAGTTAAGCGGCGAGCTGAACGATCCGTCTTAGTTCAGCGGTGAGCTGAACGACTCGTTTTAGTTCAGCGGCGAGCTGAGCGACTCGTCTTAGTTTAGGGTTGAGCTGAACGATCCGCTAGTTCAGCGGCTAGCTGAACGACTGGCTAGTTCAACTACTAAGTTGAATGATCCGCTAGTTCAGCTGCGAGCTGAACAATCTGCTATAGCAGCTCAGCGGCGAGCTGTACGATCTGTTATAGCAGTCCAGCGGCAAGCTGAACGACTGGCTAGTTCAACTACTGAGTTGAACGATCCGCAAAGGTAAAAAGCTTTTATTCAAGTCAGTATACAATGAGTGTGAGAAGGTTGGTCTTCTCAGAGGGTATCCGGTCAAAATATCCTGGACAAAACAAAATGAACAAAATATACTGAACAAAACATCCTGGGATAAAATAAACCCAGGGAAAAAGAAATGTGGCGAAAAACGTACTGGACAAAATATCCCGGACAAAACATACGGAACAAAATATACTGAACAAACTATCCTGGGACAAAATAAACCCGGGGAAAAAGAAATGCGGCAAAAAACATACTGGACAATATATCCCGGACAAAACATATGAAACAAAATATACTGAACAAACCATCCTGGGACAAAAGAAACCCGGGGAAAAAAGAAATGCGGCGAAAAACATACTGGACGAAATATCCTGGACAAATCATACGGAACAAAATATGCTGAACAAAACATCCTGGGTCAAAATAAAACAACGTACCCATCTGGCTTATTGCAGAAAGAATAAGCAGAATTGTCGGAGAGTATTCGAATCAGTGGCTGAAAGACGATCACGAACGCCTTATTCAATACTTGAGAGGCATTGCCCACAATTACAATTTCTGAGGATTCCAGGATATATTGGCCGGAATGTTTAAGCACCTGTGATATTTCGCCGGTTTTTTTTGTTTCCCCGGAATATTCTGCTTAGTATATTGTGTTCAGTATGTTATGTCTAGTATATTTCGTCCAGTATGTTTTTCGCCCCTTATATTTGTCCCCAGGATTATTTTGACCCAGGATGGTTGGTTCAGTATATTTTGTTCCGTATGTTTTGTCCGGGATATTTTGTCCAGTATGTTTTTCGCCGCATTTCTTATTCCCGGGTATATTTTGTTCCAGGATGTTTTGTACATTATATTTTGTTCCGTATGTTTTGTCCAGGATATTTTGTCCAGTATGTTTTTCGCCGCATTTCTTTTTCCCCCGAGTTTATTTTGTCCCAGGATGTTTTGTTCAGTATATTTTGTTCATCAGAGTCGTAGCTGTGGCCAGACTGCCTTCTGCTGGTCCTGGTCACTCCTTTTATACAGGTTGGTGCCTTATTCTTTGGTCCGTGATTGGTCATCCGATTGGTCATCTAGGTCAACTGGTAATCTGTTCGGTAGCTGGTTCCCTCTAGTGGGAATATCTTGTTATAACTTACTGAAAAATCTGTGTGCTAACTGATGGCCAACTCATAGAAACCCACAGTTGACTATGAGTTTGCCCACAATTTTGAGGGCAAACTGCGTGCCCGTGGTAGCTTTGTCATTTTGGTAATTTTTTTCCTACGTGTCAAATAAGTAGAAAATTGAGGTCTTTGTTTAACTGGTCGCTTACTGCTGTTTTTCTCATGGATTTCAGCGGAAAAGTTTATGATTTGTTTTCCATGAAATTGACCACAGTAGGCGATGAAGGAAAAGTAAGGGCAAACTAAGGGCTTTCTCAATGCCAGATATCAGTATGACGTAACACTGAAAACTGGTGTTTTTTAATAAAATTTTGCTATCAATTTGATGAAAAAATTTCCCTTACTTTGATCGCACTTTGCTAGAAAGGAAAAGTAAGGGCTTTCTGTGGGTTTTCTGTACGAGTTTATTTCATATGACATCATGGCTGCAAAGTCATTAGTTTTAAAGGATTTTTACTAGAAATTTGATAGTGAAATGTCCCTCATTTTGAGCAAACTTTTATAGCTATAAAAAGTAATGGCTTACTGTACTATTTCTAGATGAAATATACCTGAATATTTAAATCGGACAGTGGGAATTATACTTGAATGACGAATCATTTTTGGAGGTATTGGCAGTATAACGATACTGGCAATACCTCAAAGAATGTTCCTTTATTCACATGAATACAATGTACGCGACTGTATAAATACTATTTCAATCTGACAGTGGAGAATTGAGCGCTATACGAAAGTAATTGATTGTGTAAGGTGGTATTGACGTGAATGACGGACCATTTTGGGAATTGACAGTATAATGATACTGCCAATACCTCCAAAAATGTTACATCATTCGCATTCAATACACTGATCAACGTGAATGTGTGAGCCTGTGAGGCAACGTGACTATTTAAATCAGACAGTGGGAATTAATTATAAGGGAATGATGAAACATTTTTGGAGGCCTGCTATAAAATACTAAAATACTATTTTAATCCGACAGTGTTGAAATGAACGCTATACGTATGGAAGCAATAATTGATCATGTAGTGTGAGATTGACGTGAATGACAAAACGTTATAACAAGAATAGAGCTACTCACCGGAGGATGCCAGCAGCATGGAGAAGAAGTGACGTTAGGATTTTCATCAACTACAGGATATTGGGGATTAGTCCAAGGAACCAATTAGCACCCAGGAGAGGACTTCAGGAATAGGTATAAAAGGAGCCGTTCAGACCTTCATCAACTGTCGCTACCCAGCTTGACTCCCACTGCAGCTCTGTTCCCTGCTTCTGAAAGAAGTGCAAGCATTTCACATTACCTTCTGTATTTCAGCTCTCATATACCTTTACGTTTTGTACTAAGAGCCGTTGAATAAAACCATTTGCCATTTACCCTAAATAAAACCCGTACTCTCCGCTTACTCTCTTTTTTACAGCGCTCACCTCAGCGACCGCTGAACCCCGAGCCGAGTCATATCACTAAGCTCTGTCCAGACTAGCTGGACGGTGAACGGATCACCACGCTCTTATCCCTCAGTGGGCTTCTTCCACTTTTGAGATCTTTCACATAAGAGAGGACGTCCTCTCTTATATAACGTTATATATTATACCGTTATAATATACTGGCAATACCTCCAAAAATGTTCTATCATTTACATTGAATACACTGGACACGACTGTATGTAAATACTATTTTAATCCGACAGTGTCGAATGAGCACTATATGGAAGCTTAATTTTTCGGTAAGAGGTATCATACATTTTGTAGCATTTTCGTAGTCATTTCATGGAAAATCCTTGAGTAATCTATACCAAAACAAATCCACGTAAAAACCATCAGTTTTCCACTTTTTGGCCTCAATGAGTCATTCGATTCCTCTTCTCTACCAAACTAAAACACTTTTAACAAGCAAGTCCAGATAGCGCGGTGGATAACGTGATGGCTCCATGGATGGTAGGTCGCAGGATCGAAACAAGGTAAGTTCTAAGAATTTATTTAATGAGAAATTGTATCTAACATGTACATGTATGTCACAGTATTTGTAAATAGAATTCAGCTAGCATTGTTATTAAATAAATACTGTTAATTAATGTTAATTCTTTAATTGTTTAATCCAATGTCTCATTAAACATGGGATTCTATATGGAACCCATTACTATAAGATCTCATAACGTATAAGACCCTTAGCTATGGGTCCCATGCATGAGAAGTATTTTAATAGTTTTTTGTGGTCATTTTGATGGAAAATCCACCAGAAATCGTTGAGTAATCTACCAAAAAAGGCCACGTAAAATCCACCACTTTTCCACCTTATTGCCTCAACACAAAGTGGAGTTTATACTGGGCAAATTAGTAAGGAAAACTAACTTTTTCCGTCAGTTTTCTACTAGCAAATCACGCAGTTGGCTACTAGCAAAATCTACCAGTTTGCCACCTTAATTTTTTGGTAAGGGACGTATTATAAGCTGGGGAAAACCGGGGACGTCCGATGACCGGGAAAGACCGGAACCAAAACAGGTCCGTGAACAACCGGGGAGGGAGGATGTGTCCGTGGGGTTTTCAATACCCGTGAGGTTTCGGTTTTTATCGGGGTAAGACCGGGAACAGCCGAGTTGAACCTAAAATAAAACCTGTTAGGAAATGACAAGGCTTTGGACAATATAAGTAACGGGGTTTAAAAGGCACATGTATTTATTTAACTTGTGGCGTTATCATCGTAGCACCCCTTGCGTGTGCGCTGCACCGCAATACTCCTCTGCGTCACCTATTTGCCCGGCTGAGGGCTAAGGGCTGACGGCTGAGGGCTGACGGCTGATGGCTGACGACCCACATGTGCCCTGACTTTCTCGTTCTTCTACGCGCGGACTTCCCCTCAGCAGGACGTGTCTGACCATGCTGTGTCTTTACCTTTGTTCCAACACATGGATTTAATTGTTGTAAAGTTTTCCTAATTATTAAAAGCATTTTTAAGATCTTCAGTCAATGTGTATAAATATGTGTATAAATATGGCACGTTATTGAAGTAAGTTTTAAACTGCAGTGGATACAATTTAGAGTCCTAAAAACTCTTTCTTGTGATGTTACAGGTAAATAGCGATAGGACTAAATAACCAAGGTATCAAGGTGAACAAAGTGGTGTGGAGTCGAGCCGTGGAGAGACTGCTGGGCTAGTGTCCTGTGCCCTCTTTTATACCCCTGCTGACCCGGAACTGATGACTGGACACCTCCTGGTGGTAGGTATGACTAGTGACCTTCTTTAGGGTGATGCCCTCTTTGGGGATATCTGAGTCATCCGTCTATGACTGTCCATGTTGGTCATACCCCCCCAAATTCGAGCCGAGGAAGCCGCGGTATTTCTGAAAAAACAAAACATGGCAAAATATGCACTAACGGTAATGTACCGTCCCGTGCTAAGTCTCGATAGGGAGGTTTTGTACCTATTAGTAGTCTTTCTTCGCCACTCGCTCTGACATGATGACGTTGACCGTCATTTTGAGCAGGGTGATCTTGTTGGTGGGTGGATGTTTAAGATGTATCCGTCAACCCGGGGGCACCATGTATGCACCGACCCAGTGGTTCACGCACACATCCCACTTTTTGCTCTTCATCACGCACTTGTAATAACAGGCCTCCTTGCCTTTGTGAGGAGAAGGCTTCTTGCATAGCATTTGGAAGTACATGAAGTCTTTATCTCCCTCTTTGGGAACCACGAACGTGGTCATGACGTCGATCTTTTTTGCCTTTTCAATCATGTCGTAGTAGGCCTTGAGTTTGTCTTCGTCGTCCAAGGTGCCTTGATATGGACCGTTGAATCGCTGAGGCCACCGGATCATGATTTGGAGTTCCTCGCACCATTTTTCCCATACTTCCCGTACTATACCCGACGGGACGGTCGAAGGTCCCTGCCGCTGAGATTTTGGGGAAGTACCGGCCGAGGCCTGTCGAGATTTCTTGTTGAGGACCGGTGGATGGTCTGCCAGGACCGGGTTGTTGCTCGTCCTCCGGTTCCGAGTGTCAGTTCTGGATCGCTTCCTGCCGCGAGTCTTGACGCCGTCCGCCTTCTTGGGAGTCAGGGTTAGTTTGGATGATCGCGAGGCACGACCGGGAGAGACCGGTGAATGGGGACCGTCTGATGACCCCGCTGTTCACGGTGGTGAGCTGGACGATAGGATATCGGTGTCCGCATCTTGCAAGTCATTGAGGGAAGGATCCGGAAAGATGTCTTCCTCATCGGGGTAGAGCATGAGTGCTTCGGTGTGGGCCCGTTCCTCTTCTCGGATGCGTACGTGCTTTTGCAACTGCTCCAGAAGGTTGACGTCGGCGATGGCGATGGGATCAGTCTGCGTCTCTTTGGATGACTGGCAAACCTTCGCCGATGGCTCCCGGTGATACACGAGCGTGTTGTATTTTTGCAGAATGATGCGCAAGTACGACGTTGTGCGCGTTCGTTCTCTAGGTTGTTGGTCAGCGTATGCTGCTTGTCTAATGAAATCTGAAGCACCTGTACCACCGTGGGTACGCTCCCGTTCTCAGTTTTGTCCGAAGGCCAAGAGGCCATGACGAATAATGCGTGCTTAATGGCGGCATGCAACATGGCCACGTGTTGAAAGGCCCGTCCGAGGTCGTGGAACACTGTCCCTGGTCGTGGTAGCGTCACAAGATGCAGTGGGATCGGCAGTACCTTGGGAATGGGCACCGGCGTTGGAACTCGTTCATGCTCTGGCATGTCGGTGTTTCCGATGCGGAGTGCCTCATCCAAGGTGATGGTGCGCCGAGGTGCCGGTGGCGGTTGTGGTATGTCCCTGCTGGTTAATGGGATCTGCCCGTCACTTTGGGAGAAATATCTGGTCGTTCGGTATGGAGGGTGCATTGGTCTAGTCCGGTGTTCTTTCTCGGTATCCGTGTCGGTCTTGGTCGGCTTCTTGGTTGGCTGTTGACGGTGGGAATCCATGTTGGGAGAACTCGAGGAGCGCGTACAACTAGCTGATCTGCGAATGTGGGGATGTCGATGCTTGGCTGCTTATATACCCGCTGGGAAAAACCGTCTGATGGTGATTGGTTCTCCAATGGGATGGGCGGGTTATCCCATGATGTCGTCATCATGTTGCCTGTTCCCAGCGCCTTTCTCTGGGGAATAAGGGTCAATAGGATCGACACCGATGTATTCCAGGAGTAGGTCGTCATCTGCCTGTTCTTCTCCATTGTTATAGAATGCTGGATGTGGCACGTGGGGATGTCTCGGCGCCAGACTGGAGGGTAGGTTTTTCTCTTGTAAGCAATGGGCGGCTCGGGCGACTTTGTATTGCATGGTTCTAACCGCGTTTCTTCTGCCAGGTCGATCGAAGTTCAGTGCCCTAAGGGCCCGAAAGTGTTCGAGCGTGAACTGCCTTTGAAGGTGGACCCGGGACGCATCCTGAGGGTCGCATTTCTGATCGATGTAAGTGCCTGCCATCTCGAAAAAGGCCCTTTCGATCTGAAGTCCAAACTCGATGTTAGCAGACTTGAAGGAAAGGGCAGATTCCATGAAGTACGATTGTAGATAGCGGGAGGGTGTGATGACGGGACGTCCTCCACGTGTTACACGAGGCACGGTTACAGTGGACTTCGTGGTTGCCTCTAGCGGCTCGACTAACGGAGACGATGGGGATGTCAGGGGGACGGTTTTCTCCGGTGTTTCCGGTAACGTCGGTGTGGGTAATAGGGTCGTTGTGGGGACAAAACTGGTTGAGTCCTTGGCATTATATGCGCCAAGAAAGACCTGCCGATCAGGGTCCCATATCTCGAACGTGGTAGGGGTGACGATCCGACGAACCGTATAGATGCCGTTACGTTTCGGGGCGAGCTTTGCCGATGTTCCTTTCATGGCGTTACTGATGGCCCTTGATTTCACCAATACCCGGTCACTTTCCTTAAACTCAGGTAAGCTTGCGAGCGCGTTGTGGAGGTGACGGCACTTATCTTGGTGTAATGCCAACTTGTCTAGGACGTTCATCAGCTAGGTTGTCGGGCGAAGGTAACTAAGAACGGGAAAGCACCGGCTGCATGATTGTGGGATGTGTTGAGAGCCCAGCGGATGACTGGTATGTGCAGGTCCCATTGGTCGTGACAACTGTCGACGGCTATGGCCAACTTAGTTTTGAGCTCGCGGTGGCGATGTTTCACCGGGTTGGCCGAAGGATGGTACTGAGCTTTGTGGTGGAGTTTGCATCCCATGGCCATTGCCGTCTGTTGAACAATGGCCGACAGACAATGAGGGCCGTTGTCGCATTTAATGAACTCTGGCGTTCCATACCGAAAGAACCCCTTGTTGATCAAGTTGTCCACGATCGTCTCAGCTTTTGTGTCATCAGTCGGGAACAACTCGACCCAGTAGGAGGTGACGTCGCAAGCCGAGATGATGTACTGGTTTCCGCAGGGTGATAATAAAAGTGGTCCGACAATGTCGATTGCTACAATGTGAAACCGAGCCGGGATGGCCGGGGATGACATTGGTGTCGTAATTGGGTGAGTGTTGGGTTTGTACTTCTGACACACGGTGCACTGGGTGACGTAATCAGTCACCATTTTCATGAGTCCCCTCCAATAATACGACGCGAGGATACGATCTACCGTGGCCTGAATGCCGGGGTGCGTGGCTGTGTCCGAGTCGTGGTTGTAAGAAATGATTTTGGCCTGCATCCGCGAAACATAGCCGCGAAAACGTTAGACTGCCCAGATGATGGCCAGGGTCTCTTTCTCAATAGTGGAATAGTTTTGCTGGGCTTTGCTGAATGACTTTGAGGCGTATTCTATGACGCAGATGTTGTCCTCGTCTCCTTGGGCGAGTACTGCGCCCATAGCCTCGTCACTCGCATCGGTAAACAGACGGAAACTCTGTGTAAAGTCCAGCTGGCTGAGCACCGGCACGGAGCAAAGGGCTTGCTTCAGGGTGTTGAATGCTGTGAGGCACTGGTCGCCGAAAATGAACTCTGTGTTTTTGCGAATCAAGTTGTGTAGGGGAGCCGCAATGTCAGACAATTCTGGGATGAACTTGCTGAACCACTTGCAAGAGGCCAGAAAGGACTTGATCTAATGCACGTTTTTTGGCGGTGGTACTGCCAAGACCACCTGGATCTTCTCTGGGTTAGGCCAAATGCCCTTGGGACTGATGATATGACCCAGGAATTTGACAGTGTCAGTAAAAAACAGCATTTGGACCTTTTAAGAGCAAGGTTGTGATTCGCGAGACGATCGAGTACGATTTGCACGTGTTCCTCGTGGAGACCAAAAGAATCGCTGGCGATCAGGAGATCATCCTGATAAACGACTATGGTGACGTCCGGGATACTGCGTAATTGTTGATCGACTACTCTTTGACAATGGGCCGCCGAATTTCGGGCGCCCATCGGCATACGCGTATAGCAATACATGCAGAAAGGAGTGATGGTGGTAAATTACTGCTGGCAGTCCTCGTAGAGGGGGATCTGCCAGTAGCAGCTTGTAAGATTAAGAATGGTCATAACGGCTTTTCCTTTAATCTCTGTCAGCAGGGTATCTATCTTAGGCAGGGGGTACCGATCTGGGATGGTGACCTGATTAAGTCGACGAAAATCAGTGACGGGACGGAGATCGCCTGAACTGTCGTGTTTGGCGACCAGAAGTGACGGAGCCGCCCCGGCTGAATTTGAGGGAATAAGATATCCCTTCGCTAAGAGTTTGTCGATTTTCTCTTTGAGTTGAGACTTGCTTTTAAGGCAAACACGAGTATAAGCGGGTGGCGACTGGTTCCGTCTCCGGCATGATCTGGATTTTCTGTGGTTCCACTAGCGTGGGGCTGGACAGTTCATCGAAGGTCTTGGAGAAGTTTTCCAACAGCGAATTTAATTCTCTCCGTTGTTTCGGTGTAAGTGTTGAGATAATTTTGTGCCAAACCGCGTCACTGATGTACCGCGTCACGCGGCCATGCCCGCAATGGGCGGAGCTACGCGCTGTCACGTGGCCACGCCCCTTTTGGGCGCTAGGCGGTGCTCGGAAGCGCCGCATCATTAACCACGCCCCTGGCCGCATATTTGCAGGCCACTCGCCATTTTGCCTTTGTCCAGGTCGGACACAAGGCACTCTCATCTCTATATTTTGGGCAATTGGCCCTCATCTAACTTTTGCTCATTATACTTAAGTTAAGTTCTTTTAATGCAATTAACAATCTGTTAATAAACTACAACTTCAGTTTCACATTATCAACACTCTGGAAGCGTGCTTTATTCTCAACAAAAGGACATAAGCTGTGCAAAATGTTACTGGCCACTGAATTTCTCTTAGATGTACAGTGTTATAAAAGCCACAGTTGATCCATGAGATGTGCAGACCATCTTGGCAAATGATGGAATTTTTACTCAAAAAGTCGGCCATTCCAGTCTTTTATTATCTTCTACGACTCTTGCTAGATTTTTTATACCTGAAGAGTATGATACAACTACTTTAATGGTATTACAAACAGACACGCATGCCTAAAATAGAAATTGAAATGTACCATACTTGTCATAATGCAAGGAAAAACACATATTGCGAAAATACGAAAAACATTAAAACTGTTCCCTTCTTTGAAAGTAATTACTATTCATTTAGGGAGATTTCATGAGGAATGCAAAGTTGGCACAGAAGGCCGCAGCATTGGAAGCGTGCAAATGGCTTCACCAAAAAGGTATTGTTACCCCCATGGTTCCCACAGAACTTACTGGAAAACCTGTAAAAGTCAGAGAACTTGAGAATGTCTGGAGAATTCATTGAAGAATGAATTTTTGTAAAAGTCAGGGAAATGCAACGTAGTCGGGCCCATTTGGAAATATTTTTACATTTTCCCAGTACAAATTTGCAACAGTTTCTGAAGGCAAATTTGCCAAATTCTTGACGTTTTTAGAGTACAAATTATCAAAATTTTCTACGTTTTCTCAGTTGAAAATTGAAAATTTCCAAAGTTTTCCGAGGACAAAATCGGCAAATTTCTCCACGTTTTTCAAGTATAATTTTGCAAAACTTTCTAGATTTTCCGTATACAAAATTGTTAAATTTTAAAAATTTATTCATGCAAATTTGTTTTTTAATTTTTTTCATTTTTCTGTTTTAATTTTCAAAGTTTCATTAGTAAATTTTGAAAAATATTTTACTGTTTCGATTTTTGAAAATATGGTAATTTTTGACATTATCTTTGATCAGCGAAATTTTTTTAAAACCTGGAAAAGTCAGGGAAGTTGAAATTTCTGAGGGAACCCTGACCTCATTAACTCTGTTAAAAATAATGCAATCCAAGAAATAGGATGAGATTCCGCTTCCATGCATTCATACCTTCAAAAACTTTAGAAATGCAGTGTTCACATTTTTATGTTAATGTATGCATTTATCTACATGTAGTATTGTGAAGTTATTCATACTCCCTTATCAAGACAGTTATAGGATCAACCCCATGGCTTGATTTTTAACATTTTCCCACTTTTATCGTGATAGGATTATTTTTACCCCAATATATTTTAAAATCATTTAGAAAGGAATGGTTATACATGGAACGTGTTTAAATTAAAAATCGATTTTCGGGATAAGTTATGATAAACTTGCATTCATTTCTTTTAAGGTGAACTAAATGACAATTTAAGACCAGCAAAAAATTACATCCAACGCTATGCTGCCCAACTTGGAATAGTTGAGATGACAAGCCATGAGGAACATCTCGATCCCATGCCCGGTACGAGGAAGCGTAGGCAGGCTTATGATAAGAAGGTGTGCTTCATTTATCGATTGATAATCACAGTAATTTTCAGCTATAATATGTCTCAGCCAAAAAAATTTACTGCATGAATTTCAGAAAGTTTCGAATTATTTTGTTGTTGTTATTGTTCAAAAATTCATTACCATTTATAATTATTTTTCAATATTATTTAATTAAACGATGTATATCGTTAATCCGAAATGCATTTTATAGAGAAATTTCCTTGACGAATGTATAGTTAAAGGACCATATTTAGTTAATGAGATACAGTACATGTTATTTTTAACAATGCTACGTTTTCAAAGTTTACCAAATATAATTTTTTCTTATTAAATGGGCGGTAATCTTACCTAAATTTTGTTTTTATTCAATGTTAGGTTGCAGATGACCTAAGTTTTGCTTTTCCTAAACTGGAGAAGTTGTACCTGCATGCAATTCATATTTTAGAAATGGAAAACGATAAAACAGTTGACGGTCAACACTACTATGGAATATTAGCATCAAATCAGATTTCCAATGTAAGATTTCATTATACTTTTTTGAACTACTGTATTTACAAATTGTTTTAATGGCCTTCTGTGTAGATTTATTGTAAGTGATGCAAAATGCATTTCTAGGTTTATCCATTCACTGTGTTTGGTAAAGCTGCTCATACAGTGAAACTACAATTCTTGGCCAATGACATCTACATCGATAAAAATAAGTTCAATGCCCTGGAAGAATTCCATTGCTTTCTGTTTAGAGATGTTCTCAATCTTGCTACTAAGGCGATGGAATATTGCCCTCAAACTGCAGAGTTTTCATTTCTGATCGTCCCCATTGCGAGTAAGTCATATAATTTATAGTATTAATTCTTATGACATATGGAAATTCAACTGTAAAAGTTCAACAACTTCCAATTTAATTAAGACTTAATTATTCATATTGTAGCAAAAACTATTATAATTCTCTATTCTGCAGGAAACCAGGAATCAGATGATTACATTGATTGGGATTTAGTTGACAGATGCAAAGCTTTCAGGAATGGAGTTCAAAATGATTCCAGTAAGGTTGTCTTGCCCAGTGAGGGTGACGTGGTGTTGCCACAATATGGCGAAGACAGCATCAGAAATCGGCGTTTTCAAGTTCTCCGTGTTTGCCACGAGCTGAATCCTTTAAGCACATTGGCCAGCTATGGATCCTATGCCAATTATATAAAAGTGAAATATAACAAGCGTGTGACTAACTGTGCGCAACCACTGCTGTTAGTAGATTACATTCCCAATACACTGAATGTGCTTCACCCTCAACTTCCAAAGGACACTGTCAATAAACCCAGGAGAGTTCAACACCTAATACCAGAAATTTGCAAAATCTATCCTCTTGGATTTCAAAGGGTAATGAATGCTTTCTTCCTGCCTGGCATCTTGCATCGCATCAATGGTCTTCTGCTTGCTCAGCAGTTTAGGGATCGAATCGTTACAGAGATGAAACTTCCCTTAAACATCAACATTCTATCTGATTTAACTCTACCACTTTTGGAATCTACTTGCAAGGCATGTGAGATATTGGATGCCACCATCTTTCAGTGCACTGATGAGTTTCTTACCAATAATGACGCTACCAATCTTGGAGCCCTTATTTTTCAGGCATTCACAACTAGCTCTGCTGACAACTGGAGTGACTTGGAACGCTTGGAGGTTGTTGGGGACTCCTTTTTGAAGTTCGCTGTCTCTGTTTTTCTCTTCAACACTGTAAAATCTGTAAACGAAGGAGGGCTGACCATCCTAAGAACTGGTTTAGTAAATAATTTCAATTTGTACAGCCATGCTAAGATGAAGGGCATTCCTGCGCTGCTAAATGCCACCATATTCCAGCCACGACTAATGTGGCTCTCTCCATGCTTCCAGTTCCCTGAGGAGCTACGGCACTCTCTCTTGAGGGAAGGTGTTCAGCGGCACCTCTGGCCACATGCTGTCTTTGACGATTTGAAGGATTTTGAAGACAAAAACAAGAATTGGGTTCACGAGTTAAATCGCCGCTGGTCAAAAACTGACCCTGCTATCCGGGACACTGTTCCTGATACCGACAATGCAGTGGAGGACAATAGTAATGCAGCATGTCCCAGGCATGTGTGTGATTATTACACGCAGCAGCTAATGGGCGATAAAACGATTGCGGATGTAACGGAAGGTATCATTGGAGCAGTACTGTTGTCTTGTGGTCAGGGTGCAGCTCTGCGCCTCATTGACTGGCTTGGTATCAAAGTCAAGCCTGGTAATTCCTATATGCCACCTGCCACAGCCTTAATTTTGACTCCAACTGAAGAAGTGTTGCATAGGATTTATATGGATTTGGAGGTGCTTGAAGAGCAGTTAAACTACACCTTCCAGGAGAAATCTTTCTTGCGACAAGCCCTAGTCCACCCTTCCTATACCAGGGAACCAGTTACGGATAATTACCAGCGCCTGGAGTTCCTGGGTGATGCTGTTTTAGGTAAAAGTTTACACAAAGTGACATTTTATTATAAGATATGCATATATGTGAAATTGTTTTTGCATGCAGAAGGTTTTCCTGAAGGCGGGACACAAAAGCAATTATCATGAAATAAGAATTTACGAAATCTGAATTTAAAATAAATTTCCATTGTATGCGTTAGTTAAATCGTTGAAATATTTAGGAAGTTTTACTGACCTGAGTTTGTGCAGTTCTAACTGGCACTTGCTTAGGTCAGTACTTGCATCCATAAGAGCTGCACATGGCAATTAACATGTGCAAGTTTGAATTTAAACAGAGAATTCTAGTTCAGTTGAGTTTAAGCTGTTGAATCTACAAGCAGCTCTCATCAGTGATTTAATTAGTAAAGTTATCTAAAGTAACATTTTGGTCCGTTGAACCGGATCATTGGCTCCTTGAGTATACAGTCCTTTAAACATTTTTCAACTGAGTGATTTAACAACCAGAAGAGCCAGCACACGGGGAAATAAAGGAAGACCCCGGCCCGGTATGGATCTATAGACAAAGAAGCTAGTGCCACTTTGGATCGGGCCCCATCAGCTGTCTCAAGTAGAGCATCAGAAGCTGGAAGCCAGACTTCAAGGAAAAGTAGCCTGTGCCGACAGCAACTTCAAGCTCAACTAAGGCTTGCCAGAGCTGAGGCTGCCAGAATTGCGGAAGAAGTTGATGCCGAAGCTACACGACAGGAAGCTGCAGCCACAAGGATGGAAGCTAAAGTAGCTGCTGCCAGAGCTGAGGCAGAGACTATTAAGAATTTTAAGAAAGCCGGGCATCATTGAGTTGTCAATGAACTGAGATTCGCCATCGAGGCATTCTTGTCTTGCATTTGGTAAACCCAGCTTCGATTCCCGGGTCGGCTATCCTCGATTGTGGTTTTTCATGGTTTCATACAATTCCTCTAGGCGAATGTTGAGATAGTTCCTATATTAAATTGGCCATGACCGTCTTCCCATCCCATCCTCCTCGTTAAAATCCTAAATACGGGAAATATAGCTAAATTGTGATGTTGGGTGCCATCATTACCATACTGCTTAGTTACCCCCACCGATGGACATCTGGATGTAGCTAAAAATGCTAAATGGATGAAGCAAGGCAGCCAACCTCAGGGCCCTCAAGAAGTGAACCATTTATCATAGCTCAATTTCCTAGATTGCTACCAACACCAGTCACTAGCATTTTACCTGCTTCAACGACCAACATAAGCACTAGCAGTTGGCCATCAATCAACCAATCTGCAAGCATAGACAGATTCATCACTCAGCAATCTATTAGGAAAGATCTGTCCAACTTTAGTGGAGCTATAGAGGAATTGCCAAGTTTTATAAGCCAGTACCGAAGATCAACTGAGCTGTGTGGATTTTCTCAGGATGACAATCTGACAAAGGATAAATCGGAGAGAGAACAATCCTTTATTGTAGTAATCCCGTGTTTGCGGGGTTTGCGGGGGAAGTGTTTTGTAGAGCCGTTCTTGACCGCATTCTTAATCGCAAACATGGCTGACTCGCTGTCGATCAGGACTTCAATCTTCCCAAACTCCGAGGGCATTATCGGCTTCGTTTCGCGAAGGATCTCTTCAAGCCAAATGAGCTCCTTCACCATCTCCACAAGGGCCATG
>JAQGAO010001927.1:0-21862 GCA_034697705.1 Ommatoiulus sabulosus | reverse complement strand
GAACGCAATCGGTGAAGAACTTTTGTGAGTTAACTTGTCCGGAACAGATCGAGGTTTACATTTTTATTTATATAGATTGTTATTATTTTTAACATCTTCGTGGACAAGCCATCGTTCGAGGTTAAGAAACCCTGTTTTAAGGTAACAAGGTCCACGTTAGCAACATGAATCAGTTTTTTAGCCAAATTCTCCTAAGACAGATTTTTTTTTTCTTTTGCTACTCTGAACCTGATCTATTCACAAATTCGTTAAGATTGTGCAACTTAAAATTGAAAATGCGCACGTACACAGAGAGCGGCATGCAGGAAATTCATTACATAATTCAGGTCATTTCCTTACCCATGCCATCACAATTTTAAAAAAATATTACATGCATTTTCTAACGAAGTAATTTGGACCATAAAAGTCTTATTGCTATAGGAACTCAAACCTTCTCCGTTCGATTCCATCCTGGAAGCTGTGTTCACTGTATCTCCAAACAAGCAGTATCTCGGCATTTTTAATCCTACAACACCAGCTGCGCATGGACCTAAAGTTAAATTGCATAACACTAAATAATTGCAGCACCTTCCAGTAGTTGTGATTAAACTTTGGAATACATTTCAATGATTGCTTACCTGAATGAACACCTATGCGAAGCCGTAACTTTTCTTTAGGTATGTGCTTTATGTTATATTTGTGAATGGTGTCTAATATTGTAAGCGACATTCGAGCTATTTCACTTGCGTGTCGATTGCCATTTTTAACTGGTAAACCAGACACTACCATATATGCATCTCCTATTGTCTCCACCTGAAGAGCAGAGTTGAGAAAAAAGTCATATTCGCACGTACACAGGTTCATAATCTGGACTTAATCGATCATTAGCCTAGGGCACAAAGTTCCTATGTCCTAATGTTTACAGTGTAAGGCTGAGAGCACGTTGACACTTATTCATGTAGGTTGAAAACCAGTGACCTAGTGGTAAGGGTCTGCAACCATGCACTACGCGACACTGACTGGTTCGAAATAAGTTGGCAACCTACATGAATAAGTGTCAACGTGCTCTCAGCCTAAGCTGTAAGTGCTTAAAATTATTCAAATTAGAAATCTACTAATTATTTCTAATATTTGTGGTGGAAGCTTGATGGAAATGGGTTTTTTACCGAAATGTAGGCTATAGAATTGATTTGTTGGAGAACAAGTATCTTAATTTAAAAGTTTGCAAAAACTGTATGCACGTGTCGTGCAGAAACATTGTTGGTAATCTAATTTTGCATTGATGATAATGCGGGCGTTATATTTTTAAAGATCACTGCACTTACTTTGTAAACATCAAAAGCTGCTATTATAGCGTCAAATTTTGTATAAACATCGTTCAGAAGGTCGACAACCTAATGATAAAAAAGATGATTTAATTAGAAATAAAGCTAAATTTCTGCAATTGCATTTGGCATTCTTTTTGGCATTCATAGATGATGTACAGTATCGAGAGACTGAAGCGCATTTATTTTAAAGCATTTCTAATACAATGTATTTGTATTCTATTCGGACAAGTTTTACAATTAATTTTAAGTTTGACTGTTAAAATTCTTACCTGTATCGGTGAACTAATTGCTGAAATATCTACATGCAATTAAAATAAAACGATTTAGTTTATCCAGTATTTATCATTAGTAATTCAGGAAATGTGCTTTGGATTAATAGATACTTGTAAAGCCAACGATATCGCTGAAGTAAATAGTCACGCATTCGAAGGACTCCGGCTCAACATGTCGACCTCGCTTCAGTTGTTCCGCAACATACCTTGTAAAAAAAAATAAAGAGCGAGCAAGTTGAATTGCAAATCAAGTAATTCGTGAAAGAATGCTTCTCTTCCTTTTTAACTCTAATATTAAAAATTCAAAATCTCATGTTTTCTGGCCCACGCGAGGCTTTAAACAAAAGCAATTTTTACTTTGGTAAAACTTGATAAAGCAGTTCCTCGGACTTCCTTTTCTCTTCAAAGAGAGCTCCTGTTCTTTCATTTACAATGGCTTCTAAGTTATTGGCATACTGTTCCATACGCCGCAAAAGATTGTCCAATAAATGTCCCCCTCCTTTCAACCTGTAAGATTGTAATCATGAAATGGATAACAGCAGCATTTGGCTATCGACGTACGCAAAATCAAATTTGGAAACAGGTTTAGAAAGTTGATATCGGCATTGCGCATGGATGGTTTTTTGTGGAGGGGTGACATGCGGAGGGTCTTCGAAATGGATTGATTACTTGGTTATTTTTCTCATGCGTTCTCGTATGACGGTAAAATGGAGGCGACAGGCTGGATTTTCTTGCCAACAAGCGCACATCAGTTGATATAAATCTGGAGTGCAGTCTTTTTTGCAAAACGTTGGTCGATATGGCGGCGATAACCCCAGCTTAACCTTTTCAATGATTTCTAGTTTTGTAATAAAAGATGATTAGGAGTTGAAATCTTGAAGGACAATGCAAATGTAGGTGTGCAATTTTCACATCTTCCTCCCCCCCTTCCGGATTTTGGGCAGCCATTTCTGACCTTCAGCATCCAGAGGAGTGTCTGAGGCATCGCCACATCCGAAGGGACTTTGACGAGTGGCTATTTCCTGCAATATTATTGCGAAACTGTAAACATCTCCTTCTTGGGAACACGAAATCTCCGGATTGTTTTGTCTTAGGTGCTCAGGAGCTGTCCAAAGCAGGGTATCTGCAATGTAGTAAAGTGAATCATCGTGCAGTTTTTTAATTTTCTGGATGACTTTTGCGTTAGTAATTTGTTGATATAGTGGATCACATAACATGCAGTGAAGTTGAACGCTCGCGTGTCTTACTTAAATTTGTGGTACTCGTTGCCTTTGCTCGAATAGACCTCAAGCCGAAATCTGTTAATTTGACGCTGAATCTCCCATCGATCATGCATGTGGATGATTTGAGATGGCCGTGTAAAGCGATTGGGCTACTGTGAATGTAATGCATTCCCTGGAATAAAGAGTTTTTTCAACATTCTGATCACTGATGGAATCAAATAATATTTAATTCGTGTACGGTTTGGTTACCTCGACAATATCATTCATGATGGAATACCTCACTAGCATGTCCAGCTTGACGTCGTCGTTGGCTATCAAATCCTGTAAATTTGAAAATAACATATGTGGAATATTTGGACGCGTTCCCAACAGTAGCCCTCGAAGAAATAGTTCATTCCTCCCAAAAGACGTTAATGTGAAAGTTAAGAAACTGTTTGTTCATTGTCATATTTGTCCCAAGTCAACGACTGTCCCTTGTCTGAAAGGGACTTGTATGGAAGGCTCTGTACTAATTAATATCTTAATCACTCCGTTATTTCAAATTAGAAAATCTTGTTCCATATTTACCTCCAAACTTCCTCTTGTACTGTATTCGTTTATGATGATGAAATAGTTTTCTTCGATGCAGGAACCAATAAATCGAACTAAATTTTCGTGCTGACAGTCTCGCATCTGTATTGCAACAAATATATGTTTTAATTGACATTGTACTTGTATATATAGCCCTTTCCTTCCTCAATGCAAATTGCGCACCTGTTTGAGCTCCAAAAGCATGGTACGATCTACCGATTGCTTGGCCACTTCAAGAAACTTGACGGCCACTTTGTTACCCTATATTTTGTGAACGTACAATTATATTATGGAAAGTTGTCATGATAATCAGCATGCAAAAAAGGTAATAATTATTAGCATTATTTTTGGCAGTTGTTGGATGCTGGTTGATGGCTTTACATGTGCATATACTATGGGTAAGTCAAATTTCAAATATCCTTCGACAAACTTTGCAGCTTTTCCTCAAACTAGTTGGCTTATTAAGTTTTTGCAATGGAAAGGGGAGACTTATGCTTATTTATTCACCACATTCATTGCGCTCATATTCATGTGGTTTGTGAACGTTATGCTTGAGTTTCACCGTCAACAATTGAGATGCATTATGTAAAATGACCTGATAAATGCCAACTCGTGAATCGCCAAAGGACATCCCTGATTTCGTGGACGTTTTCGTCACGTCCCGCTAAAAATGACAAAACGCAATGGTGAGGATGGGTAGGAATTTTTTTTCCTTAGTATTGTATCCGTTTAGCTGATAAATACTGACAGGAATCATGCGCTGACCATTTGCAGTAAGCGACGTCTTACTGCTTAAAAACGAATATGGAGTATATTCAAACGTGATGTCTTCCAGTTTTAGCAGCCACCATTTATCGTTTAAAGCTTGTTCCAGTTTCATTCTCCTGTAATTTGTACAATATCATGGTTACGATGTATGTTTTAACCTACGGCGGCCCTAGACGTCAGTTTTAGAGTTGAAATTCAAAGATTTTAAATTTCTTACCTATAAAAGTAAAATATCACTAGTGCTGTAACAAACATCGAAACGAGTAACGGGATGGCAATTGTGGCAGATAGCGGAAAAGGTGCTGAAATAATTTATTTGTTCAAAAGACCAGTACATTATAAGGTATAATTTTTGATAAAGAAAATATGCTTGTGCTGCATATGATGAGGGTTATATTGAACTTTGACGTAATTTTGTGTATGTGATTGTATGCGTTCTTTTAATGTGGCGTTTTAACACATTTTAACACACGGTAGAAATTAATATATATGAATTCAAATGAGATCAGAAAGTTACCCACGTGTGACAGTGCAGCTGATGTCCTCCCCTGTAAAACCACATGGGGGAACATCCGGTGGAGGTTCAAATCTGTTTGGCCAATGAATGGCCGCACCAGGTATTGCCTCATATTCATTTGTTGAACCGTAGTAATTAGCTACAGCCTGGAAAAAAACAAAAAAAAACCAGCACCGTTATTAACCTCGAAGTTTGGCTCACTTTTGAAATTAGAGCATGGAACTATCAGGAAAAATGACACTTGCCACCATTTTTCCACTACTGGGGTCCATATCTCGCAATGTGTAATCAAGAACTCTGTCCCCATTTTCATTGATGTACGCATTGCCGTTTAAACCTAAATAAAATGCCAATTAAATTAAATAAATGGGGCTAAATTGTTTTTTTCCAACACGTGACATTTCGTGAAAAACTTTTTTTAAAGGTTTCTTTTTTATCTGTTGCAAAGAAAATTGCTGTGGAAAATTTGCCAGCGCACATTTCAACATAATTTGTGTATATGCCGAGTCATTTTGTAATTCTGAAAACTACCACCTTGAACATTTTCAAATACATCACGCACTACTTAATGTTACATTATCTTCAAATATTATCTTTGTAATTTGTGTTATCCTGAATGATTATAATTTTAAATCGATTGTTAATTTTCATGAATGTTATGTTGAGTAATTCTTAAAAGTTCTTAATTTGAAATGATAGTATTACTAATTATTTTGATGATATGTTCAAAGTCACAATGTCTTTTCGACATCTTCACTTCTCGTTAAATGTTGTTGTTGATGTTTGTTGACATTGTCTGGTGGAACCTATAGAGGCTACGTGAAGTGTTATTTCGTTTTTTAAATGGTATCATTAATTCCTTATCGCTGTACACGTGTTGTTCAACTTAAGTTCATTGGTGCTTAAGACGCCCGTAACTTGAAACATCAGCGTATATAAACAAATTTAGAAATAACTTAAATTAAAAGGAGCAATGAAAACTTCGTGTTTAAACCGAAATCGGGGTAACATGGCAAAAGTTCAAGTATTGTACAGCGAAACATCACAGTACCACCGTGAAATGTCCTTTTCCACATTCTTTTGGCAATAGTCTTGCCATCCAGTGGATCACCACCATCAGCTATAGTTTCATTTAGGGCAAATGCGTACAACAAAATGCAGTCGTGAAGGCCAGCAATCCAGAAATTGACCTAATGCACCAATAGAGAAAACATCTTGTAAACTGTTTAATTTTAAGAAAAACCAAACTAAATTAATGAAATCTGAATTTCTCCTCGAATTCGCACCTCCTCAGGTTGAAGACCGGTTTTGTACTTCTCATTGGCTTGCCGAGAAACTTCTAAGGAAAACTTTTCGTGTATATCCACGGATGGGGTCAGAAGAGATATTATCATAAGTGATTCCCACATTTTTCTAGCATCCTGGAAAGTTGAAGATTTGAGTTTAACGTTCGAATAATCTTAAACCATTTAAGACTATTAACTAAAGAATATCTTCTGCAATTGTTTTTGGATTTTAAATAGTTGGAATTTGAAAAAGAACAAACAAACAAACGTGGATTCTCATGATTTTACATCGGGGATAAAGCCTCGATTTGATAGCTATGGAGAACGATGACAAAATGTCTTACGTCATTTCTAGTGTCGTTTTCCCTCCACCAACTGTAATTGCCGAACGATCTCGGATATTCAAAGAGATCTGCTGTCAGAAACACGTACTCTCCATTGTCCATCCCCAAACGTTTAGCTTCCAGCATGATTCTGCGAACGCGATCCCCATGGGCAGAAACAATAAACACTAAAATGGAGTAAACGATTTCCAAAATGTTAAGTGTATTTTCTATTATATCAATATAGATTAAGAATGAATTTCTAATTAATTTCACGACGAATGTTCGGATCGTTTCTAATTATACATGTAGAAATTTTCTTATTTCTTTGCAATATACTAATTATTAAGAGACTTATTATAAGCTTTTAAGTTATCAAGATGCCATTTATCCGTGTATTTTTACCCGTAGCATTTGTTGAGGTACCATTTCCTCAACAAATGGTACGGGCAAAAATACACGGATAAATGGCATCTTGATAACTAGATAATTAGAAACGATCCGAACATTCGTCATGAAATTAAACAAATGGTATGCTCTTCGATTAAAATTAAATCTCATTAGCATTGATATATTAAAAATCCGTTTTAATTAACAATTCAGTTTTCAAATGTATGGTCATGCATCTATTCGGTAATAAAAAGAAATATATATATCTCATTCCAAGCGATAAGGGAATTGGACAGTTATAAATTTGCAAACTAGAAATTAGGTTGATGATTTCTCATTAATGTCCACTCATGATTGAAGGTCAAAGATGCCGATATGCATTTTGACGCGATTAAATCCGTGCATTCGAATTTCCTTCACATTATGAGCATAAGCATTTCCAATGAAAACTCATTAATTACAAAATGCAACCGAATGCATTTTTGGCCTGTTTGTAGCTCACGTAATAGCCATAAGCTATAGCAAGATGACGCATATGGTTGTCATAAGCATTAATTTTGCGTCTCAGGAGACGTGTTTGCGCATGGCTAGTTTCTTAAAATTTTCCATACGCGTCGTCATTTCCAACGTTTGCACCATATTTGCACTAATAATTAAACATGCACTCGTCGAACATTAATCACCTCGATACGTGTCTTTGACATATAGATGTTGCTTACCTCTAGCTTTATTTTTTCCATCCAATAGCATTCTGGAATAATCAACCACCTTTGTACCATCAAAATCTGTGACAGATACGTCAATTCGATATCCTTTTGTGGGCCTTAGTCGTCGGTTAAATGCCCGGCCAAGAAGTTCACCGAAAACCCACGATCGATCGTAAATGAGTACGATGTGGTGCCACTGCAAAATCATCAAAATTTTAACTTTAATTAAAGTGTAGTGTCCCTTATTGGGCGATGTTAGAATATGAAGGCCTTCGGCGCACGAAGTGTTCTACAGTTTTCTGTTTATACCAGAAGATATGATATCCACATGTGTGATACGCGCATGTTACAGTACCTTCTTTTTATCTTGATAACTAAGGAATTAATTTTGAAAAAAGCTTAGTCATGATTGCATTTTAAAATAACTTTTTTTTGATAAATTTTAAAACTTTTATACAAAATGTTTACAATGACATTTTTGTAAATTTATCTTTGTGGTAAAAATGGTTAACACGATATACAGTAGAAAAGGTTATAATCACAATTTTAACTTCCTGAAAAGGTGAACAAGTTTATATCAACGTCAATCATAAATATGATGCCAAATTTGATGAAATAATGTGTTGCATAAACGTTAGTTTAACTTCTAATTTTTATTTTTGTGTTTGTTTTAATTCCGTTGATTCACTCTAAATTCTGAAAATATGGGACGGCATGCTGGGCTGCTCTGGCATTTCCGCTAACATCCCTGAAGGTTGGCAATCACTGCTCGCTTACGTGTTGTGGGTTTTCAACGTTAAGACAAGCCGCAATTGGTGTATTTGGATTAATAGTTAAATAAGCGAGCAAAGTGGCTGAAAACTATAGTTTAGGCTAAAATATTTATTATTTTTGGAAATGACTTAATGATTGTTTATTATCAAATAAACATAAGTGAATGAGGTAGTAAGCATTCTCGCCTCGCATTCGGTAGACGCGGGTTCGATTCCCGGGTTGGCTTTCCTGACTGTGGGTTTAACACGGTTTCCGCAATCCCCAAGCGAATGCCCGGAAAGTTCCTAAATTAATTCGGCCATTTCCGTTTTCCTTTCCCATCCCGGCTTCCCCCTTGTTTAGTTTAAGATATTCCCCAGCCACTCAAAATGAATTATTTCGCTATTGTTCCCGGTCCCAACCCCGGATAAATGGGTTGGGCTGGCAGATGCTCCGGCCTATAGCGTTAACGGGCGTTATGCCTATGGGGGAGGGTGACGATATATAGTTACATGAAATGCGAATATTCTATATAGTCTACCATAAAATTTGCGGAATGCTATATTCTGCATTATATGCCGAATACACCCAACAAATTTCAATAATATTTGTAATAACTTATCATTTAATTGCCGTGTTATTGTCACCATTGTGCAGGAAATAAATCTAATTGTCTCACAAATTGGTTGTCTTTCCTAATATTTGTGGTGCTTAATCATCTATGCCACTAACGCCGAGATGGGACCGTAAATTTCACATTATGTCGTTATTCGATATAATTGCTAGGATGCATCGAACCTTTCGTGCTTGGAGTTGGACAAACATTACTGATGCGAGGGATGAAATTGATAAACTCAATTCGCATGATAGAAACGATTAAAAATGATTCATAGACGGAGCTTGTAATAGATTTCTCACGTAATTAGGTTAAGCATTGCGCAATTAAAAACCGTTGACTGTTAAAGAATGGTCCAATGCTGTCAGTTCAGCCTTGTTTTAAAGACAATTTATGTGTTGATTCAACGGGAGTGGTTGCATGTTAGGTTTTACTTCAGAGTGGCAATGCAATTCACTGAAAGCCCCGTATTTTCGAAATTTGCGAAGAGAATAAACGGTCATTAGGGAGCTAATTCGCTAAGGATGTATCATATTGATTTATTACAACTATTCTATAGCCATGTTCCGATATAAACCCTAATTGCAGAGGTCATTTGTTTTTGTACTATGCACGTGCACAATCGAGTAAATTGGCATCCTGGGTATTTCATGATCTATTTACTTGTTTATGCTGAAGTCGGTATCCTCGGCTCTTACAAAAAAGTGACTCAACCGTCCATCATAATGAATGAAGATTTCTATGAGATGCAATACTTGTATTACGATGAAAATTGTTTCGAAAATGGTTTCCCTGTCGTGTAATGTAGGCTCCGTCTGAGACTGGTGCATTTGTTACATAAGGCTCAATTATGATATAACTTATATGAATTGAATGAAAATTACGTATACAAATGCTTATTACGAGTACAGGAGCTTTATAAAAAGTATTTTTTTGCTTGTTTATTTATCCTATATGTACATTCCCAAATATTAAAATAGTAATTGGTTACCCAAAGCAAATAAATTAGAAATTGGTTACCCAAATAAATCAATTAGTTAGAAATTGGTTATACCTAAAGAAATTAATAGTTAGAAATGAATTACTTCTTAAAAAATACTTTTCTCTCGTTAAACTCATAAAGAATTTAGAGAAATTTATCTTTACTTTAGGATAAAAACGAACATCCGCACTATACATGTTTAATATATAACATCATATAGAGAATCTTATTTTCTACGTATTAGGCCGTTCTTTTTCGTAAGGAATTTAATATATTAAAGGAATATAGTATTTGTAGGATTGCTGTACTATAGTGTACTCGGTTCCTAACATCTTATTTTTTCATTAAATGAAAAAACATCTTGAGAAGCATCTGGAATTTTCATTCAATTCATATAAGTTATATCATAACTAGTCTTTGTCAATAAAAAACTTGTACTGACTTTATTTAGTCCCTAATGGCCTAATGCAACCTAATCGACCTCAAATATGACTGAAATCACAGTGAGGTATACACGCGAAAACCAGAAAAAACAAACATGGTTTTGTTTAACTCATACTACATGTACGTCAGATCTGAAGTTGGTCATGTCAGTAAGAAATCAACCGATGCTGCTTATCTTTATCCCAAATTTTGCAGTTGTTAGAAAAATAAACCCGAAAAAAATGTTCGCGTTTTTTGATTTTTGAATACGCTTACCTGAAACTTGGTGATAATGGCCCACCCAAAATCGCTGACGCTTTCCAGATTGGACGCCATACGCGTGAGTGTTGGAAAATCCTCCTTGTTATTGAAGGTGATGCCGATCCCTCCGGTGGTGTACACAGGGATGTTCCAGGTGGCTGCCATCCTGCCCACAGGGTCAAGGGCGTAGCTGCAGGCCGGTCCGAGGAAGGCAGTGACGTTTTTGAGATAGTACTCTTCGGCCGCGATGACCCCCACGCTGTTGGCGCTGCAATTGGAGGGCACCAACCGGTACGTGATCTGGAAATCGATGTTCTGGAAGTCCTTCTTCACCTTCTCGAGGGCGATGGACATGCCGGCCTCGTTGAACTCCATGTCCGAAAGGTCGCCCGTTCTGGAATGCAGAATGCTGACGATGTTGGCCTGAAACACGGGCTCGGAAGTGCTTGGTCCTCTGGAGAGATTGACATTGGACAGGCCAGTGAGGACGTGGCGCAGTTGGGGTTGCGTCCCCGGCGCAGTGCCCTTGGCACTTTGCCGGATAATGGCGCCGCACGCGTGGAGGGACAGTGCCAGAAGGATGCCCAGAATTTTGGTCATCTTGATCGCTTTCCTATCAACTGGTCCGCTCTGCTTGCGCTACCTTATGTTTTGAGCCATCGGATCGTTCCATTCGTCACGTTGCAAACCTAGAAGGCGGGGCTGCGAGCTACTGAGAACCACTTCCTGGAGGTTGGGAAGTCAACCTGTTAGCGGCTGCCGCACCCGTCCATTCTTACAACCACTTGGTTTAGTGTCTCATTAACTTATTAGCTTTTGATGCGTGCCTGCTGCATGATGCGCAATAAATGTGACGCACGGGAGAGGATGCCGCTCTCGAGAAATTGATGGGCAATAGTCTGGGATGAATTGGAGATAAAGCGATGTAATTGATCCAGCATCGAGCAAATCTGGATTAAAGTATACTGATGGACTGTGTACAAAGGACGTTCGTGGGTAGGGAGATGGGATTCTGAATTGAAGAAGATGCGATGTTTGACAATTGGGAATGGGTGTTTGTCCATGAGCAATTATGAAAGTCTTAATAATGGGTTTCATAATACTCGTGGGCATCCAGCCTCTAAGAGGTCTGGCAGGGCACGCAGCCAGCCTTTTGACAGTTTTGAACTTCAGGTCAGATCTGCTTATCCACTCCAGTCTCCAGTGATTTAAGGTATATATCAATTTGATAGTATGCCCATTTACAGCATAATTTGACTCTTTTAACTTTCATACATTGTAGATACAATCTCACTATCGACTGCAGGCCAGATTTTTTCTTTATTGTCAAACTGCCAGCATTCAAAAGATTTTATTTGAAATACTTCCAGATCTGTTGATACGTTTTGATCTGGCAGATGAAAAGAATTTGTTAGTGGAAAATAGAAATTATTTTAATATCTCTGGCATCTCCAAATTAAATGTTTAGATAATTAGACGTTGTGTTTAGTTTTATCATTTTAGGATTAATATGGGAGTTGCTCGATATAAACCATAATAAAGTATTTGAAAGTGTGCAGTACTTTTTTTACTTTAAAATTTTTATTTTTATTCCTTTCTGTGCATTTTTGGTCAGATGTTCCTATATGGGCACGTTTTTTCTACATTAATTGTTGATGTAATTTGCATTAGAGACATGGTACCCTTGAAACAATTTCATATGCAGTATAAAATCCAACTGCAGTATTCATTTTAGAATATTTTGTTTGGTAGTTTTCCATCTTTCGATTGGCTAACGGCATTCCATGATAGGGAGTTTGCTAGAAAATGGCCATACCATGGACGATGCCGGGTGAGAGTTCAATTATGAAGAGGTAAACTGGCAATGTATTTCGTGCACAGCCCCTAAACACATAACTGGGAAATCTGAGAATAATCGAAGAATACAATGCGTACCCAAGTTTGCAAGCAAGTTGATATGATTTCATTGGCCAGACTGATCGGATTGGAAAATGTCAGCAATTATCGGTTGTCAGCGTTACCAATTTTACTCGGGGTGTGGTATTAATCTATTCCTCGTGCTCACTTAAAGTATTGACGCATATTGGGATATTATTACAAAGTGGTTTATAGCACGTGCCATTAATATAAGATATTTAAGCATTAATGGTGAGTTATTAATCCGAAAATAAATGGACGCAGGAAGAGGATGCGATCTGCCCAATAAGGAAGTACGCTCGTACTATGTAATCGCCCGAGATTCTTTCGAGAAAAGTTGATTTTGTGATGCTTGCGAATGACATCACATATTTAATCTTCAGCGCCCTCGAATGCATTTAAAACACGTGCTTTTTACCTGTGACCTGGTCGGCAATGCAATAAGTCTCGTAATGTAGGAGCACATTACGAGAAAAACACCGCACTAGTTACCAAGTGGATACGTTGCAATACCTAATCCTGATTCATGGTATTAGGCATTTATCCCTTCTCTAATGTCCCTAGGTTTCAGGAAATATGATTCAATAACTTAATTTTCTTTTGATATTGATATTTAATAAACATTGAAGGTAATGTTATATTCTCTGCGGTAGCCCTGTTAGTTTATGGCACTGTTCTAACTCTTTGGACAGGTTTATGGTTTTCTGCAGTTTCTTTTTGAAATTTGAGTCAGAATTTGGTAATCTTGTAAATTTATGGTCCCACTAACGCAAATTGATTATGCTTATAAAGCGTTACTTTTAGTACGAGAATTTCTAGGAAATAACTTCTTTTTTTTTCGATTTTCACCGTTAAAGCAAAATGTGACCTTCGATGAAAAATATTTTATAACGTCATTGAATGTGTTACATGAATGGACAACTTTAAATCAATTTTCATTGCACGTATTAGTATTAAGAACGAAGCAAATAGTCTATTTCTTGTTTTTAAAAGTTATTATTTATTATTATTGCTTATTGATTTTATTTGAAATGTGGATTAAGTTACCGAAGCCATAAGGAAATACAAACAATTCAAGCATGCAGAAATAAAATCGCCATGTTTTATAGCTTCGGTGTTTGCTATTGGTGGAGTGATATTTACAGACGACCAAAATAAAAACTGGCACCGATTTAATAAAGATAATGAAATCACCATTGGTCTCAAGATTCAAAATGGCCGTCCCATGAGCAACACTTTACAAACATTGATGGATCCGCTTTTTTCTCTCATTAATATATAAAACTACGAGGTTTTTTTTTTAATTGGCAAAAATAAAATAAATCAATGCCCTTGGCAACAGAGAGCGACATGGTATATTATTGATGAAAAAAGGACGAGATTGGCTCTTTGTTTATGCAACTTATTGCGAAGAGGAGTTCTTATTGCTTTCAGTGTTTGCCCACTTTCAGGGTGATAAGGAATCATTATGATCTCTTGACGGGAAAAAAGGAACTTTGTCGATTCATATAAAAACTTTGGAGAAAAAATATCTAACGTGGATGAAAATTTTCCACCCTAAGTAAACTTTCTAACCTATGTTGTCTTAGTCGCATGCATCACGATTTTCATTAGCTAATTAATTTTCTCGATAGTGTTAATTTATAATACGGAGCACGATAGGATCGCCTTTGCGCTTAACGTAGACGGACATTAACGTCTATAAATAACGTCATATCAACAATATTACCCTGATGCATCCTTTCATGATGATTTTATTAAACACTGTAACTGCCTTCTTCGAAGGCTGTTATTCACTTATGATATGATTATAGACAAACATGGCGTGCATTTTATCATGTTTGGTGTATATGTTTTTTGACCTTAACAAAGACCAAAAGATGAAATGGGTGGTGAAATGAGGTGGTGAAAAATGGGTGGTGAAATGAATGGGTGCAGACTTTTTTTAATAGCTATTAAAATTTTGTACATTATTTTATTTCAAGTAGAGTGGAAAATGTAAGCGAATAGATAAATGTTTACTTTAGTCCGTTCAATATGTTATGGAATTTGTTTTATGTTTTAAAACAAACATTGAATGCTCTTACAAACTGCATAAAACCGTTATTTTCTAAAGAGTACAGTAAGGAAGAAAAGATTACATTTGCTTACCTTAAATTTTTTGACGATGAGGGTTAAGAAATGAGCAATTGAATCTGAATTTGAGTTGAACCTTGTAAGCGTCGGAAATTCTGATTTGTTATCGAATTGAACGTCCATTCCACCGGAGGAGTATATTGGGATGTTCCAGGAGGTGGTCAAGCGGGCCACATGGTCCAGCGCGTAGCTACAGGTTGGCCCAAAAACGGCGCTGATCGTTTGTTGGCTGTAATAATCGTTAGCCATTGATGCCCCGACATCTTTAGCCGAACATAAGGAAGAAACGTTGCGATAAACAACTTCGAACTTAATGCTTGGATAAAGTTTCTGAGCCATCTCCACCCCAATTGCAACAGCAGGCTGTTGCGCCGAAAAATCCCACAGGGAATCATTGCCATCGCTCAAAAACGCTATTACCCTTGCATGAAATGTTTGGTTTTTGGAAGTTGTTGGCAAGGCACAAACAACGACGGCAAAATAGGTAAAAGTAACAATTGCATTGGCCAGTTGCTGCATTGTAAATTCCGTATCCGAGATTGAATCGCTAGGCCATCTTTGATTTTCTTCCCATATGAAAGATTTGAGTCAATCACCACGCGTGTACTATGTTCGTGACAAGGTTTGTCACACGACTCTATTACACGATGTCAGTTTAATCTCTGGATCTTTTGTGGCATCTTTATGACATTTTTATGCCCATGTTGATCAACAAGGTAATGCAATAACGTGTAATTGCATGGCTGTGAGTTGTTTTACAACCAATAGGCATTTAGATATCAGTTGTCATTATGGCCCTTAGTAACCTGTCGTGCGTGGGACAATTTAGTTTTCGAAAGAAAACAACCATGACTTCTTAAGTTCCCCAAAATGTTTATTCCTGGAGGCTCACTTAGCAGTAATGCGATCCATTATCTGCATATTGACAATCTTTTCTTTCAGCGTCAGAATAATGTATATCATTGGCTAAAGTAATAAATCGATGAGATGATTTGATTTTAGTAAAGCATTAAAATATATGCATTCACATGACCAAGTTATTTTAGCTTATATTAAACCCCATGGGACAAATTATTTAAAACAATGTTTACTTTATAAATTTGTTTTTTATTGAAAATAAATCTCTTAACTCTACCTTATCCACTATAATTTTAAGGCGGTGTTAAAATCGGGAATTTGTCCAGGGAAACATTTTTTTCCCACAAAGTAGGAGCTATTCATCCGCTTCTTTTAACATGCTCACATATCCGTTACAATTTCCCCCATTTTGACTTCAAGAAAGATGCATACAGGTTGAATTTTATCCGTGTTTACTAATTGTTTAAAATAAAGACGGAAAAATGATATTCTTTAACTCTTCCAGGAAAAGCGTATGAATAGTTTCAACTTGAAAAGAAAAATTGTAGTATCCGAGTATTATTATCTAAGCATTATTTATATTCCTGAAAAAAAAAATACCCCTAGATAATTTCAGGAAACAGCTAGCGATTAGGAATTTTAAATTAAAAATGTCACTTTGAATTATCTGGCGCTTTCAAGTTGTCAGTATATGCAACAGGTAGTGTTAGAATCTCAATCACTTAGCTCTTTCCCTTCCTGAGGTAACCCATGTAATGTTTCGAATGTTGAGAGTTCAAGTTAAAGCTTTCTATGTATAAATCAATCTGTAATAATCATATAATTTTATTTATATTTTCATAAATTTACATTGTTCAAAGCATAACTTGCATAACAAGTATATTTCATAGATATTCTACGTATTTTCTGAAAAATTCCATTTCCTCTGGTCCACTTCGGGAATACTGTAACGTCAAATAATGTGCTTCCACTGTGCCATCGTCATAGCCAAGTACCTAAATAAATTCGTCCAGTTAATTACTTAACTCATCACTTAAAACGCCAAAAGCGATTAACTATTAGCTTACAATAAGAGGTTGATAGTTTGTAACAGATGAGTTTTGCACTCTTTTATCATTTCCAACATCGAATCCTATGATCCTAATGATTGAAAGAAACGCCATGAGGCCATCATTTGCGTTATGGTTTCCAAATATAACTGTAGCAACTTTTGTTACCGTTTGCTATTTAGTGATATAGATGTCACTGGTTTGCGATCATTTCGCTTCAAATCCCATACACACAATTTTCCATCTCTATGCAGAACATAAAATATGTTTGGGGTACTTTTAGACCACTGGACTTTAACAACTTCTTTTGAACCATCTATTTTCCAAATCATGAGTGCTTTTTCTATAAAAATGTTTTAACCATAACCATGGTTAATGAATTTAACTGTAAGTCATTTGTAGCGAAAATCTAAAATTCAATTTCAGGAGTTTAAAACCTTTCTTAGCACTGTAAAGAATTATGCTGCCATCATTATATCCTGCCTGTAAATGTGAATAAGAACGATTTTACAAATATGTGACACATCTTTGATTTGTAGAACAATAGTTTAGCGTTTGTAGATTTTTTAAATACCAGAAAGTATGATGGCTTTTCCATCCATAAAAAGTCTAATGAAGTGGCTTCTGCAATATGTCCTTCAAAAAAATTCATCAATTAATCAAGTTATTTTGCCTTAAAACGCGAGTTGGTTTTTTAATAGAAAATTTACCTAGCGAATTTCCATACACCTTGCACTTTCCTCCATATAAAGAGCAGGAAATAACTGAACCCTGAATGTTAAAATAAGCATTATATGAGATGAATTATTTTAAAATCACAAGTTATTTTACGTGACAATCTCCCATATTACCAAATCAGTGGCAACGTAGAACGAGCTGGAATCATTTGGATCAGTTATGAAATTCAGTGCTCTTGGATGTGTTTTTAGATATTGCTGTCTGTAAACACAAGTATTGTTTTAATTTACATATATTGAGGTTCCAATTAAATTCTAAAACATAAATGTTGTATTTCTTAGAAAGGCATACACCATTTTCAGACCCTCTGGGAACAATTCGAAAAATAAATTTATGCATCTCAAATTTATGCAAATTTTAAATTATTTATATTTTATTAATTAAAATAACCTATATTTATAAAATCTTTTCAATGTTTTCAAAAAATCATCAACGTGTTTAACTACATCTGGAAAGTGGTCAAGTTATCATATTCAACAATATAGACCAAATGACATTGAAATAAGAAATATGTAGCTTACGCAGTTTGGAGAGTCTGGAGATTAATCACTAAGCTCTTTGATAATTTCACGTGGCCATTTGGAGACAGGCCATGCTCCCAATCTAAAACCGGTTGCGAAAGTTCTGTAACAACCCATATGAATATCTGTGCTTCCTCGTCGAGTGTTGCCAGCTGAATAATACCTTGAGAATTTTTATTCCCTGCTGTATAATACAGTACATATAAACTTATTTCCATTATATTTAAGAAATTAAACGTATTAACAATCAAAAAACTTTACCCAAAGATTTATTTGAAAAGTTATTTGAATTATAGCTATCTTGCTGGCATCGAATGGCGATAACTGAACTAGTATGACTTTCCACTGATTTATTTCCTGCTATAAAAAGAAAATTGATTTCAGCTCAGTGGCGAATTTTGATATAAACTAGATAATGTCGTTAAAATTGCCATACCAGTGACATAGGTTGGTGTTCGAAGAGAGAGCCATTGATTGTCATCATAGACATCTTTTTTATGTAAACTATCAGGTTCTCTTAAATCCCACAGTGCAACTGATGCATCATGCTAATTTGTGGGTGAAAAGTGAAGTTAAAATTACTTATCATAATTAACCAAAAATCATGCTATTCGAAATAAAAGCTACCAACCATGCCAGCAAAAGCAAAGTTTGCTTGGTCATCAAGACAACAGCTTAAAGGTACTGCATATCTGCACATTAGTAACCTGTGGGGAGAAAACAATTCGTAAAGTTGAACTTTTTTCTCTGATAAAAGTAAATAAAACTGAACCTTAATTCATTGCAAATAAATTGTTACAATTCTTGAAGCCAAGATGCCAAAATTTGCCAACTATAGCTAAAGTCCTTCTAAAATGTGATGAGGATATCTATGCATAGAAAATTATTTTTAAAAAGGTAAAACTATCGTACTTTTGAGGGCTTGTAGGTTGAAAAATATTCCACACACAAATAAGCATTTGATTTTGGTATGCATCATCCTTTTTCTAAAATTCAGACAGTGCTTTAATAAATATTCAAACTTTATCAACAACATTAATCAATTTTTTAATTAACACTTTACCATGGGAAGCTCTTTGCAAGCTGATAAAAGAATGTGTGGTTGCAGTTTTGAACAGGTAATACTATATGCACTGCAAATACCTACAAATATATATATATATATAAATTGTATTATTTAAATATTTATTAATATGAATTTAAATAAAATTCCCAAATTGATGAATGAACCTTTGGACTGTAAATGATTTTGTTGGTCCATATGGGATACTCTTTCACTAAAGTCATATTTGCCTTTAGTGTCATTATTCACACTATCATGCAATCCAATTTGGTCTTCTTCTAAAATGCTACATATTACCTGAAAAATAACACTCTAATATTATTTTTTTTTATAAATTTTACAGACTAATTTTATGGAAATATAAATTATGAGCTTAACCTATTAATATAACAATGATAATTTTGCCTATGAAAAATAAATGCTTTCTAAAAACGAAAACAGTACTTGTACTTTGTTAATCAAGAGTATTAATGCAGCTTTCATCAATATCATTGCACATAACATATTTTATGTTTTAGACAAAAATCGGATAACATGATCATTCTCAAAATATGGGATAATATTGTATTTCCATCATAACACATTTTAAAATGTTCAGTATTTAATATTACCCGGCTTGACACATTTAGAAAATTACTTAAACGCTTCCAATCTTTTATTCCTGAAACTTCCACTGGTTTGCTTATTTTGGACATGAATTCACCTAGTAATAAGTATTTTGATTATTTCCAGTAGATTATATGACAAGTTAAATGTTATTCTCAGCATCCGTAAAATGGGCTAAACTTGCCTCCAATAGCTCCACCTATATATGGAGGATATTGGGTCCAAAGATCAAGCATCTCGATAGGATCAGTTTGAGATTCTTCAAGTACATTATCATCTCCAGTCTGTATGTAAGCCTATCGACATTATTAAAAATATTTTGAATTAAATATATTACCATATTACTTCTTTAAATATGCACAAATAATTTTTTAATATTTTAACATTTATAGTGGCATTCAAAAAATTACCTGTTTTGTGTTGGCACCTGCAAAAGTTACCATAAACTCATCATATGTAGTTGGTGGCAATGAAAACAAATCTATGGGCGTCTCATCAAGCGTGATGAGGTCAAGCAGCACATCTCCTCGTTTTCTATTGTACATAAAAAATTGTAGATAGCCTATAATAAATATTTTTGAATTTATTATAAAAAGTATGAAATTATAGTTACTTGATTTTACTGATAACTTTTTGTGCTTGCAAGTTTTTTTTTGCAGTATTAAAGTTGATGTATGATTTGGACGAGTATTTAGGTAATGCAAGGGTTTTCTCTTCTGTAATTTGCTGGCCATGTTGCCTTTCAATAATGTTAGTATTTTCCTGATCCGACCACTGATTTGATACTACTGCCAGATCCTTTACAGATTGGCTGACGGGTTTAGATACAGTCAAGTTCTGAGTTGCTGATATATCTGAAACCATTAGAGGTACAGCACTTGGTTGAAAGATGTCAGATTGCAAGGTTGTAACTGGTAGAGGTGCATTGCTTGGTTGAATAATTTCCTGGTTGTTTTTTTCCTCAATTTCGTCATCTTCTCCTGAGCTAGACTCAAAATCAGAACCATAATTCTCAAAATCGTCAGGATAATCGTCTTCAACATCGGATTGTTCATCATTTTCTATATCGAACGTTGGGTACCGACTTGTCAGGGTTTTGATTTTTTTACTTAATTCATTTGATTCTAGCTTGCCCAATTTATTTGTTGTAGATTCCAGCTTGCCCAATTTATTTGTTGTAGATTCCAGCTTGCCCAATTTATTTGTTGCAGCTTCCTTGACTGTCCTGGTACTTGATTTTAATACAGATTTAGAGTTGACATTTTCATTAGGATTAGACTTCAATGTTGACCTTGAATTTGAGTGAGTTTCTTTGGTAGCTTTGCTTCTATTGCTGGTGATGCTTTCTACTTTTCTGCTTTTTAATTTTGGATCCAACAATTTTGTGTTTAAATTTGCATTGGAATCCATAACTGGTATAATCTCTGTAACTTTCTTAGTAGCTCGACGTGATAACCTTTCCTCCAAGTCTTTTGCAGATTCGACCTTAGAGCTGCTTGTGGTTCGTGCAGTTTGTCTTAGCACATCACGACTGGAGATGCGATGTTTATCGACCTGTAAATGCGACTTTTCACTTTTATGAGTTTTCTCATTTCTGCTTTTGCTAAGATCTCGGCTATGTCCGGAGGTGCGGTTTTTGCTGCTTTCTCGGTATTCCTTTTCTTTTCCAGTGCTTCGACGCTTATCTGATGTACTAGACTATATAACACGTGTAATTTAATTTTAATTTTTAGATGAATGGGAATTAATAAATATTATATATTTCACGTATATACGCGCCTACCTTAGACGATGCCATATTTTTCACTTATTTCGCAGTAACGTTTGTGTAACACTTTGTCCCATGAAATGTGCATGAATATTTCACACTATGAATTCTTCAAGACATTGTAGTTAGCGATCATGACATGTGAACCCCATACTTTACGATAAACTTATGTAGAAGAGTAGAACTTAAATTAGCTTAATATCTGATCAACACGAAAACACAAAGCATACTCGTTTGTTTACAAGTTGTTACCATAACAACGCAGCCTTCCACTAGACGTCGCCACGCTCGTTGCTAATGACAACGAAACAAACTTTAGATTTGTCATTTACGTTACCGCAGTAAGTTTACGTCTCAAAATCAAAATATATATTAAGTTTTATCAAAAATATTAATATCAACAGGTAAAAATTTGGCAAATATGACAGAGGAAGCAAAAATGAGCGTAAGTACACAAAAAACGATTCTGTTGGATGAAGAAATTAATATCGACATGCACTAATGTGTATATGAAATTTGTTTACGATATGCAAAATGTAATGTATTCCTGAGCATACAGTATGTCATAGTTTAGTTTAGTTTAGTAAGTAATCATCGCGCCGAGGCCTTATGATGCTTTAGGGAGTTGTCACTTGGTGAGACGTACGGAGGTGGGTTGTCAGTATGACTTTTGTTTTCGCAAGTCAGTGGGAATCGTATGGCGGCCGGTGAGACGAGACTTGAAAGATGCAAGGGAAGGAGCCTGCGCAACTGCGCAGGGAAGGTTGTTCCAGAGTTGGATCGTGCGTGGAAAGAAGGAGAATTTGTA
>JAQGAO010001926.1:0-21875 GCA_034697705.1 Ommatoiulus sabulosus | reverse complement strand
TTCGGTGTGTACGCTTTATTTGTACAAATCTGCTTTGTGATTTGTGGAGTAGCCCTGTACACACCGATTTGCCATTTATATTTATATTTGTGATTTATTTTTTGGTGTGGACGGGGCTTTAAGACATTTTGGAATACCTTAAAATTTGTAATTTAAGTATAAGAAATCGAATCTTAACAAATGTTAATGTAGGGAATGTAACCTAGCTTCTTGCTTGAAAGTACACGTGTAGAACTGCAGCCCCAAAATCCATCTACCAACTGCAGTTGGTAGATTTTGGCTGTGCTCTTTTCCCTGGTGGTGGCACTTCCGATGAACATGCAGCTACAGGTCGGCAAACCAGTACAAACCACTTAGTTACTGCCACAACTGCTGGCGTGGCAGCACCTTTTTGATTACCTCTATTAAAGTGTTTCTTAACCCTGGATCAGTGGACTTGTAAAGTTCCGCAAAATTTTTCTGCCGGTCCGTTAAAACGTTCGAAGGTCCGCTTGGTTTCTGATTATTTTGAATAAGTATAGAATATTCATCTGTATAATATTAGAATTTAAAACTACTATAAAAAAAACTATTTAAATAATGGCTTGCATTTCTGGCTTGGTAGTCTGCGAAATACTTTTTCCAATTTTTACCGGTCCGCGAAATATATATATTTTTTGATTCAGAACCAGATGGAAAAATGATCCCTTCAGAAGACCAATAAATAGATGAAAACTGTAACCTTATCGTTAATCTCCTTTATTAAGGCTAAAGTCCGCCCAAAAAAAGAGTGTACACGTATTTTTCTTACGTTGAAAAATGACTCTCGTGTGAAATATAATTTCATGAAATTTTCTGAAACTTTCTTATGATCAGACAGTTAAATTTTGCAAAATAGTTCTAAAGACCTGCTTCGTTTTTTAGCGAATAATTAGAAAACAGATAATTGTCGAAAAATAACAGAATTTCACGAAAGTTAAACAAAAGTGCGATTATTTCTAATAGGAATTTGGATATTGAAGTGCAATTTAAAATTTAAGGTCTGATATGAGGTCTGTCTTAATTTCCATTGAATACGGTAGTAAATATTATTTTTTCATTTTAAAGGGTGTGTTGACGAGGTAATGACACAAGTTAAGTGGAAAGTTGGGATGGACCACAACATCAAGATTATACATGTATGTGAGTTTCGTACATGGATTAATAGCCGATTTAATATAGGAACTATCCCAGCATTAATTGAGCATTCGCCTGGAAAATTGTGGCAAACCATAAAAAACACAATGACTCAATGAGGTAAGCTGACACGGAAATCGAACCCGCGTCTGCCGAATGCAAGGCGAGAATGCTAACTTGCACTTGGTCACCTTGCTGATGGAATGTATTATCATGCCACTACATCCTAACAGAATAATGTAATTTCAATAAATATGACCCGATGTTTCCGTTTTCGCATAGGATATCCTGCAGACAGGCAAGAGGTGGTTTTAACAGTTTGATTAAATAACTTAATTGCTGATATAGCCCAATATAAATAATCGCGCTTTTGTTTAAATTTCGTAAAATTCTGTTGTTTATCGAAAATGGTCTATTTTTTAATCATTTGATGAGAAACGTATACCAGATCTTCAGAAATATTTTATAAAATTTAACTGTCGATGGAGGAAGTTGGCACTTGGAGTCTTTGATAGCCAGACTTGTCAGAAACGGAAAATAATACTAAAAATGCACCTTGCATATGTTCGTGCAGCTTGATAACGTCGTCGAGCTGATAACGAATTATTTTTCGATATTTTCCCATTAGCGAGCAAATACTCGAGCCGTAATAAGCGACATCAGAATCGATGTCAACCATCGAAAAAAAGGAGATTACGGCCCAGGTCATTAAAAATTGTTCGATATGCTCGATGGCAACGTTTTTGCAAAAATCGTGCTTCGATTGCATTCGCTTTGCGGGGGGGTGTTTCAATATCAAAGTTCTGGGCCCTGCATGGGCGCTCCCTGCGAGCTAAGAATGGACAAGCCCACTTCCTACTCTTTTTCCAAACTTATTGATTCGTGCTCCGTTTTCCAGACAAGCTTTTTCCTCGATCCCAGGCGCTGCGTCGCTGCTGCACGACCCGCATTTCTGTTGCGGCACTGCAGTGCCCGGAGGACCAATGCGATGGATGGCTCCCTACCAGAAACGCAGTAACTTGTGGGAAATGCCCGTGCTTGTGGCCAGCATTTCGCCGAAATCCAGCTCATTTCTGCAAGAAAAACTAAGGAAGCAGTGAGGTGCTACCATATTCTTCATCAACGCATGCAATTCTTCTGGTTCCTGATGGAAACGATGGAAAATGTGACCTTTCACCGCAACGACAAAAAAACCAACAAGGACATTGGAAGAAACTTGTAGAACCACCATCCTTTTTCAGTCGAGCTCCACTTGTGGCCTCTGCAGCGCTTTCTCCAAGACTCCACATGTGTGGAATTTCCCGTCTGCGCCACCAACCACGACAAGAAACGCAATTTCTTGAGCGGGGAATTTCGTGTCCGTAAGCCTGAGCCTGTATTAAGGGGCTTCCCCAGCATGACCGTTACACCTGGCGATGCCATGGATGCAGAATCCGAAATTAAAGCCCGCCAAATGGTCTTCAGCAAGGTAAGCACAACCTCAACTTGTGGACAATGCGAAAAATGCACGCAGGAAACCTGCTTGTTCGTAAACAGAGAAGGGAAAGGCAATATACCGCTCAGGAAACATTCCTGGAAACATTGCATGCGCAGGAACAGGCTGCGTGCCAGAAGCCTATTTTCAGGGTTTTCCACTTAAATGGAATTACGTAATCAGGTGGTGAATCACACCGAGCTAATGTGATTTAACGCCTGTTACTGAATGCACGAAATACAAACTCAAATAATGATATTTTGAGCTTATGCGTGGATTATATTAGGGGTACTCAGACGGAAACACCCACGCAATAGCACTTTTGACAGTCGTTAAGACTACATGTACCAGATGTGCCGTTCGTAAAGCTCGAGGGGTGTTCATCAAATTTCCGAAATCATTTTTTTTAACGGCTGAACGGAATTTAATGAAATTTGGTAGAGAAATGCATGTAAACGTCATTTAATATTCAAAAAAATTTCCATTTTGGGAGATGCATTTTTCCCATCTATCTGGCAGCGAATTTAAACCCTCTTCCCTAGCTCCTAAGGTCGACTGGCGTCCAAAAAGCTTTCAACTCAGCATTTCTGACAGGCACTGGCTGTACACTTCTCAGAGAACATTTCACAGTTGTCTGTTCATTTCTAAACTTTTCAATCCACTCATAGACAAAACGTTTGGACGTAACTCGGAACTTAAGCATTTCACACATTTCTGCTCCTAAAATCACCTTCAATAGTTCAAAAACGAGCAACAGACCGTTCTAAGCCACTATCTCCTCGAAGTCCATCTTTTCTTTCGAATTTTAAGCACGTGTAAGTTTTGAAACATCTTTTAATGTTGAAATATGTTCAGGAATGATGGAAGAATTTTTCCAACAAATTTCATTAAAATCCATACCACCGTGTTTCTATTTGTTATTAAATGATTGGGGAAACTTGATGTACGTCCCTCGTATTTACAGACATTTACTCTATATATATACGGAATATCGTGCTGAGGTTTGTTATAGGTTTACGTGAACAAATATAACAATGCACTGTCATTTGAACTGTAAACAAGCGATCGATACAACATACCCGTATTTCAATGCGTAAATTCAACCGTTAAGAACGAAGAGTCGGAGCAGTTCATATTTGAACAAAGTTGAATCTGTTGAACAACATTTTAATTACATGCATGCAGGTAGGACTCAAAGTAAAAAACTACATGTATATACAGCACGCATACAACTGAATGATCACAGTTGGAATGAAAACAAACAACAATGAATTGGTATTTGATAATGCTGTGCCTAAAAAACAGTATGTCTCAGGATCTCAAAATGCAGACCCAACTCAAGAACAATGTGAGTTCTTCTCACTTGGTGTGGAGGAACTCATGAAATCATATTTCACGGAGCTACCAAATGATGAAATAATAGGAATCATTAACGTTGGACAATTATGCTATAGAAATGCACAAGAAAATTACAGTCAGTTTGGAACATGAAGATGATAATGATGCAACATTTCAAAAACTTCAACTATTTTTACATTAATGGTACTTAGTGATCCCTTGAAGAAAATTAACGAAAATCTCAAATGTTAATAAAGGTGTCCATAATGAATTAGCATGTTACGAACAAATGTATACTCGAAAGAAAAAACTGATTTTCAATTACACATACCTTTGACAAAGAATTCCCAAAAAAGTGGATTATATATAGTAATTATTTCTACATTGATTCCTATGGGAAAACCATATTCAAGTTACGAACAGGCTTGTTGAAACAAAATATAATGGAGATGATGACGCCATCCTCAGAATTTAACGAATGACGTAATCATCAAAAACGTATGAATGATGTTACTAAAAATTGTAAGAATTTCATCATCAGAAGTGTACTGGATGACGTCATCTGGATTTTAATCAGTGACGTCAGTCATTAAAAATGACACATGTATTTGTAAAATTAATGGCACGTTTTTTCGCACATTGTTTCCGAACATTTCTTTCGAAATCGAACATTTTGTTTAACGTCCGTAAAAATCGACATTTTCTCGGGCATTGCTACATTTTTTTCGGACATTTAATCGGGCATTTTTTTTGGACATATAACTCGACATTTAATCAGATGTCCTAAAAATGTCTGATTAAATTAATTCGCACACAATGAATGACATCACCATCAAAACATTTTTTAAATGACGTCATAAAGAAAAATGTGCTATTTTTCGAACCGTTAATCGGGCTTGATTTTGGACATATAACTCGACATTTAATCGATTAGATTAATTCGCACACTATGAATAACATCACCGTGAAAACATTTTCTGAATGACGTTATCAAAATTTAAAGTTGATGACGTCAGAAATAAATATGTGCTATTTTTCGGAAATTTTTTTGAAGATTTAATCGGACATCCAAAACTCCATAACTACTCCCTTAAGTCTGGGAAAGATATAGTTGTAAGTCAAAAGCACCCACATTGTTATATGTTTTTAGAATCATATCTTCGTGTAATTTCCAACTAGCTTTAAACAACGTTTATAGACGGTCTTTTTGTGGCAAGCCTATAATTCCCAGATCATTCATGGTAATTTTTCACACTTGCCTACGCTAAACGTTACAAAATAGCTGAGTTTCCGATACTCTATCCCTGGGTCATTTCGCACATCTGTTCAATTTTCTGAATTCGCCATCTAATAAACCTACGCAAAATTGAACAATTTCTAAAAGTCGATGGCTATACTGTTGCGCAGACTAGTAAAGTTACATAATGTATGTGGTTTGCCGAATTTTTATCAGATTTCATAAAATCCATTTCGATCGTTCGTACGCAATGGCTTTTAAGGTAACCGAATTTTCCTATCGACTCCAAATATGACCAGAGAAGGCAAAAATAGAACATTTTTATTGCTTAATAAACGATTCACTCTCAGTAAATTTTTACGAGACTGGCTCTTAACAGAATCGCTTCCGGTTGTTTGACACTCCCACCGTATGTAAACATTTCGAAAAAGGTTGAAATATATCCGCAAAGGAGAACTTTCTTCTTCCCCGAATTTTAGATGTTTATTTTAAAAGGGACAATGTCAAAAACCTCTGTTAAAAAATGGCGAATTGTGCAACATACACAGTTACAGCACTTGCCTTGCTACTTCAGACAGTTATTTCTTTCAATAATATTTTCATATTGTGTGACAAGAAAGCACATATCAGAAAAATGTCTTGGAAATGTTTTAAAAACGGAAAATGGGCGAGGCTTCCGCGAAATCCATTGTATACTTAAGACGTTGAGATTAAGCCAGAGCTTTGTGTACAATCTTCATGTCGACAATGATAAATACTGTCAGTACGAAAAATTGACCACTGTCTTGTCACGTGTATAATGTGTTTTGTCAATGATGACGACGTTTGCCACAAAGTAAATAAATCATTAAAATAAGCTTTTAATGAGACAGTGGACTAGTGACCTAATAGAACATGTATAACTCCAACGTTACACTACTGTCTGGTGTGTGGAACACTCCTATAGACATGGCCGTAGCAAAAAGGGTGATAGGGGGATGGAAGCGCCAACAAGAAAAAAATATATACACTTTGTCATGTAAATTAAAATTTGTAGTATCTAAGTATTACAAAATCAAGTAGAGTTTTTAGAAATGTTGTTTTTAAGTAAATTCGACGAAATTGTCGACAATTTCTGAGGCTAATTTTACAAAAATCTTAAACGTTTTCCGAGGTTAATTTTGCAAAATTCTCAATATTTTCATCTCTTAATTTTGCAAAATTTTCAAAATCATCATTGGTAAATTAAATTTTCCTTCGTTAATTTGTCAAAATATAAACATTTCTATTTATCAACTTTTCAAAATTTTCAACATTTTGTTTGGTCACTTTTGAAAGTTTTTTGCATCTTTGCGTTCTTTTACGAATTCTCTATAATTTGTAAATTTGAAATTTTATGTTTTACATTAATGTTGTGGGGCATGGGGGAGGGGGATCTGAGCTTCTGTCACCCAGGCGCCAAACATGTACATTATGGTATAGCACTGAGGGTGAACTCCTGACGCACCCAACACTATTTTTCATCCAAATCTATAATCATCCCAGACACATGGCCAGGCTCTCTTTTCTCTCAGTTCTCGCATATTAGCGTACAATCATGACATAAAACCAGTTGTCACATTGGCAAGCACATTCATCCCCCGTTGCTGAACACTTCTGAACACGCATTTATGAAGGGCGACGAAACTACTTTTCCGTTTCTGCGTAATAGGATTGAGGATGACACGTCGAACTGCTTCGACGCGACGCCGAGACACGCGGTTCCTCTCGTAAAATGTCCCCTTTTGCTCCCCGAGGGCCTCTCCAGCAAAATTACATCAATCTCAGCTGGCCCCAGAACTATCGGGCATAACAAACAGAAAAACGAGCTTAAAACGCTGCTTTCCGACCACAGTGACATTGCAGAGGTTGCTATTCTTCGTTGGTGATGCGCGATTAAGCGGAGCTAAATCATACACATTCGGCGAGAAAATCGTGGAAATACGAAAGTGATAAAAACGACATTTACCATGAAAAGATGTTGGGGGATGTCGAGCAAACCGCGTAGAAATGCATTTGGATGACAATTTATGCCGATGTGGAGCAACGCGTTATAGCTACCAATTCAGAATTTACTATTGATTTGAGCTTTTTTAAAGGGCCTAGAAAAAACAAGTTGTTTAATAGGTCGTATTTTGACAATTTTGCCAGGGCTGCTGGAACAGAGTTTTGCGGCCCATGAATGCAGTTTTTAGATATAGCCCCTGAAAATAGGCAAACCTTATTAGCTTCGAAACTAGCAGTGATTGCCTCAGACGTCCCCTGAATGCAGGTTTTAGCTATTGCCCCTTAAAATAGGCAATCTCTACTAGCTTCGAAGCTAGCAGTGATTGCCTAAGGCTACCCCTGAATGCAGTTTTCGGATACTGCCCCTGAAATTAGGCAATCACTGCTAGCTTCGAAGTTGGCAGTGATTGCCTCTGGCGTCACGGCTTAAGCTGGAAATGATGCGATAATCGATAAAAAATGCATCACCAGGGTCTAATTGCGATTTGATATGGCCATATAATTGCGTCATTCATAAAAAAATCGAATCATTGTGACAAAAATGCAGCCCTCACTAAAGATGGCAATATTCACCGAAAATATAATCAAACTGAGAAACGTCCTTTTCTGGGACCCTTAAAAAAGACAAGCACGTACAAGTTCCTTATATGCCTTTTTTCCTCCAATTATGCCTGATTATTTGACCAATTATGTCCGATTATATATTTGATTATTTGTTTGATTATATGGACAAAAAAATGCCCGATGATACTGTATGTTCGAAAAAATGTTCATTTAAATGCTCGAACAAATGTCTGATTAAATGTACGATGATATCCCCGATTATACTGTATATACGAAAAAATACTTGATTAAATATTTAGTACGAAAAAATGTCCGATAAGGCGTCGAAAATTAAAATCTAATGACGTAATAGATTGAAATGATGAAGACAACTTTCATAAAAATCCTGATGACGTCATTCATAACTTTTGTTGATGATGTAATTCTTTTAAAATTTAAGATGACGTCATTCATGACAATTCTTATGATGAAGTTATTCATGAAAATTCCTAGGGTGATGTAATTCATGAAAATTCTTAGGTTGACGTCATTCATACAAATTCTGTTGATGTCGTCAGTCATTAAATTTCGAATGATGACGTCATTGTTCACATTCTGAGGAAGATGTCATTATATACCATCCTTGCAGCCTCAGATGTAGTTCAAAGTAAAAAAAATTGCAAGATAACACGTACAGCTATGTTCCGGTGTCTTTTTTTAAAATCGCGTTCATTACTATTGACTCGCAGTTGTATTTAATGACTGAATTCGGTAGGAAAAACTAGAGCTGGTAATGCGTGTTGGAGTCATTTTGATCAGCACGAATGCGCGTATTTATGGCGGCCAATTAAAAGTTCATGATGGGGTACCCAACAATAAAATTAATGATTATCACGAAACAATGGGCTGCGTTGCGCACAAAAAGACACGCAATCCGCGCTGCAGCGCTTCGAGTGGCCATTAAGTGAAACAAACGTGAAACAATTTGAAAAAAGAAATGCAGCAGCTAAATGTCAAAATGTCCTCAAAGGTTATTTGCATTTCCCAATTTGAATATCATTCGATTTTTGCAATTTGTTTGCACCTGACAACCGCTAGATGGCGCCACGTGTAACGCCTTACATGGTCGAACGTATGCGTGCTTACATATATTTTGATTCGGAAAAAAAGCTGTCTAATAAGCGGGGAGGGAGTGGGCTGTTAAATTTCAAATTGCGAAACGCATAATAACCTTATAAAAAAGCATTATATGTCCCCCAAATAGGCCTGTTAGATTATTACTCCAACTGCACGCTGCAATATATCATTTCCTGCGCACTTCCGGTAGGACGTGTCGAGGGTGTGTCCGAATTATACGGTAATGACACGCACTATTCCGAGCAATCATCATTATGGGGTAGTCAAAGAGTCCCCTTAATGGTTAAAAAATGTAGCATTTTTTTTGGTGATCGTAGAATTTTGCATCTTGATAAAATACGAATCATTGTCATTAAATAGGTAGAATTCGGATATGTAAAACCCCCGCACGGCAAGGAAATTTGTTTCATTTATGCGCATTTTGCATATATGCGCTTATTTAGCTTAGTTTATGCTCAGAGCAGTCTAGTTAAAGGTAGCTGAATCTCTCGAAGAAATATTTATTGTAACTAAACAAAGTTTTTACAACGAAAACATAAATTTTTAAATTGTATGAATAATCCAAAAAGTTGAAATTGTTTCTTAATGTCAGGACCGTATCAAGAAATTACTGCTGTAGAATTTTTTAGCTTAGCTTATGCTCAGATCAGTGAGTTTTCTATTTTGGGCTGACATTAGTTCGTCCTCTTACACAAATTTTGTCAGATATAAGGTACAGATACTGTCGATCTTGTTTTTACGAACATCTAGGAACTCCCAAAAACGTACTGTACGTAGAATAGGAACGTACTAAATGGGAATGACATTAAAAGCATAAGTTTCAAATTTGCTTTCAACTTAATGTTTGAGATATCCAACAAGTATAACATAAACATGTTCAGTTACTTATTGACATGGATAGTAAGGAAAATGTTGATCATTTTGAATAGAGTATTGTCAATTTGGGTTGTGGAGACAATTTTTTATCTCTCCTTTATCCCCCTCCCCTCTTACCAACTTGAAATCTCCGAAATCCAACCAATTTGGGGAAATTCCCTGTTCCCCAGAAGAAAATCAGTGAAATGAATGCATGAGGAAGTTAAGCTCGCATTAATAAGAAAATATATAAAAGTTTAGTTCGTAATTCGGAGCGAAAATTTGCATTATGTAAGAAATACTTCGCAATAGTTAGTGAAAACATTATTCTCATAAATGGGTGACGTAAAATGCGAGTAGACCGTAGTAGCTAATTACTGTGAATCCATGGTGTAGATTCCGGTTCACTTAACACACAAAACATATAAGGCAAACGTTCAAGGCTTGAACATGTGTTTCATTTATCCGGTTTTAACATTTAAGCTATTTTCACTCATCTAGTTTTACTTAACATAAAACATAAGACAAAAGTCAAGGATTGAACATTTCTTTCAATTATCAGGTTATTTCATTTAAGCGAGTTTCACTTATCCGGTTACACTTAACACACAAAACAGGGAAAAAATTCTGGGCTTGAAAATTTGTTTCAATGATCATTTTTTTCTTATTTTAAACGGATTTCACTTAACCGATTTAGACTATATATTAAAATAAAGGGCTATCATGGACATGGTATTATATCCTTGCATCCCAGTGAGGTTGGTGAAAGCTGATATAATGCAGAAACAACCGATTTTTAGTAAAAATCGATACCGTAAAACGGCAGGCCATCGAATTACAATGTTTAAACTTCATTCCCAGAGTGCTTAGGTTATTTATGGGTTAAAAACAAGATCAGCCATGTCATGTCCTAATCTAAAATGCAGACAGGGTTTTCTATCCTAGAACAAAGAGCAGGAGACATAGTTATTTATTTGTAGAGCTAAAAAGTATACTTGAAACCATGCAGTGTAGGGCTGCTTCGCCATCACGTTTGCGCTTTTCACTACAACGAGGCTTCTTCTTTTCTCAAAGCCCATATTTCTGCAACATCTCCTGCTTCGACCATCGTTAATACCTGGCAACAAAAGTTTGACCAAACATCCCCATTTTCCTGCTAAAACGAGCTATTAACGATCTCCCCACACAGCATCTCCGTTCAAAATGTCACGTATAATAGAAGGCGAGTGCGTGGGCGGGGAAAGGTCTGAGGTAAATAACGAGGTAAATAATCTTTTAAATCTTTCGCCAAAAAAAACACCACGTAACGTGCCGACAAACAAGCGTCACTAAAGTAATCACTGAGCCCACACAATACGATTCGCGATGCCCACGCCGTCACGCGTCACTTTGCCACCAGGTGACGTCACGCCCACGTGGAATTTCGATTCCCACACTGAAATAAATCGACCGAACTTTACCGAGCGTAGGAAGAAATACAAACCATTATCAGGGATCCCCCAGAAATGTCATGTTCAACTTTCCTGAGTTTTCCAGGTTTTTAAACAAATTTCCCTGACCGAGACAATGTCAAAATTGACATATGATTATGTTATCCACGATACATTACACGATACATTCAAAATTTACTAATGATAATTTGGAAAAATTTCCAAAATTAGCATAGGGAAATGTTGACAATTATGCAAATTTATCTGGAAAAATGTTTTGAAAATTTGTCATCTTTCCGATGAAAATTTGGATTCAAGCAAATTTCACATTGGAAGTCATGCAAATCTGCCCTCGAAAATAGTTGAAAATGTTAAAAGTTTGTTCTTGGAAAAGGTTGGAAATCTTGCAAATTTGTATCAACAAAAGGAAACATGTTGGGTTTAAAATTCGCAAATTTGTATCACGAAAAGTGTGAAAATTTGCACTCTTAAAACGTGCAAAAGTTTGCGAATACATGTATATCCTCGAAAAATGATGAATATTTTGCAAATTTGTATTCAGAATAGCTTCAACATTTTCATAATATGTCCTTGGAAAAGGTTGACAATTTTGGAAATTTGTCCTCGAAAACTGTTGAAAATTTTGAATATTTATCCTCGGGAACTGTTGAACATTTTTCAAATTTTTACTCGGAAATTGTTGAAAATTTTGCAAATGTTTCATCGGAAACTGTCTAAAAGTTTGCAAATTTGTCTTCCGAAACCATTGAAAATTTTGCAAATTGGTTCTTCCATGACTTTTCAGTCATTTTAAAGTTCCCTGACATTTCCAGGTTTCCCAGGTTTTGGGTTAAGAAACATTGATTTGGAAAATGACCATCAAAATATTTTAAACTTAGATGTTGTTTCTTGACATCATAGTGTTTTGAAATTCGAGGAAATTCAAGACGATGCATCTTGTTTTAATTTCAAATGTTGAAGATCAATAAAGATGCTTCTTATTTCATGGAAAGATTTAAAATGTTTTTATTTCTTAATCTAATCATGCATTTTGATTCGAGGTTTAAGAGTTAACGAATTATGGCACGTCATCCATAGCGTTTTAAGATTGTTGCTAAAGCTTGGCATGATTCAAGTTTAGCATATCTTATAAATAGCACTTTTATCACCTTCAAGGGTGCTAAGACACGTGGCATAAGGTAACGGCTCATTAAGCGCTATGCAGAGCTGCGTTGCGCGTCAAATTAGCCGTTAAAAACTTTGTTTATTTGGCGCAACGTCCTCGTTAGTCATCTTTAATAGACGTCGGCGAATGTTTTCTGGGAAGGAATGACGTCATCGGGTGCTTTTTTTGTGTGCTTTGGCGTGTGCCTCGATATAAATGTAGCGAGCTGACGTCACTTAAAGGTAAATCAAGCTCTTTTTTATATATAATGGAAAACGGCGATGAAGGTTTAATCTCGATCCAAGCCATCAATATTATTGACGTTGAATTCAATGCCAGAAACAGGCGCGCCATTATTACATCGCTGGGCAACGACAATAACAGTCGACAACAACAACAAAAACAGTCGACGACAACAACAACAACACAGTGAAATAAAAAAGGTATCAATCCCACACGTGAAATGACTATGATGAAATTTCAAAGTGTTGTTATCTACCATTTGCCAATAAACAAAATGCATTCCACCACATCTACCATCTATTTGCAAAATTTTGGATGTTCAATAAAACATCATGTTTATTGTGTATCGGAGTTTTGCGGTTGATGCTTCGCATCTTTTAAGAATACGTGTTTTGCGAGATTTTGACTCTTGAAGACGATGGGAATAACAGATTTTTCATGTTTGCGGTCGTGACGCCTAAACGAGAAAAATGACATTTTTGATAAACACTCCGAAGAACCCAAAATGGGAACATATTACGTATTTCCAGCGTATAGAAGAGGCATGGAAATAAAATCGAAAGTGTAAGAATAGAAAAGCTTCAAATTGTACGAGGGGCGTTCATTAAGTTTATGCAATCATTTAAACAAGAAAAAAACCAACTGTATGTATTACAATGAAATTTGTTGGAAAAATTCTTCCATTATTTCTGAACATATTTCATCATTAAATGATATGTTTTAAAAATTGCACTTGCTTAAAATTCGGAGGTAAAGATTTACTCCAAAGAGATATGGGTTCGTTTTTTTTAATTTTGAAGGCATTTCAGGGGCAGAAATGTGTGAAATGTTTAAGGTCCGAGTATTGTCCAAACGTTCAGTCTATAGATGTAAAGATTGAAAAGTTTAGAAATGGACAGACAAGTGTGAAGGATGCTAAGAGAGGTGGACGGCCAGTGTATGTCAGAAATGCTGATCTGGAAGATTTGGCTTAGAGGGGGTGGGAGGTTAAACTCGTTATCAGAACTATGGGAAAAATGCATCTCCCAAAATGGAATTTTATTGATAATAGATGACGCTTAATGTATGTATTTATCTATCAAATTTAATTGAAATCCATACATTCGTTTTTTGTTTTTTTTTTGTTTACAAATATATTGCGGTAACTCATGAACACCCTTTGTAAAACAATTTCAACAAATTTTGGCTAAAATTCAGTTTAGCTCAAAGTCATAAAAATAGTTGAATGGACATGATTTAGGAAAAGAAAGTACGGAGAAGACTAATAAAGAAATAAGAAATAGAGAAGAAATAAATACGAATAAGAAATACGAGCGCAAATGTGCGAAAACACTAACTGGCCGAGCTACCTAGCAGTTATAAATCAGTAAAAACCCCTTGAAGATAGGCAATCATGCATGGCTCCAGTGCTTTAAATGATTGCCTACTCCTTAGGGGCTTTCTAAGTTTTAATATTTTTGTACCGCGTTCCACCACTTTTGCTTCCTAGCATGTTAAAGTTTCTAACTTAAAACATGGTATAATCATGGTTTTTGGTAAAATCATAGTTTTGGACAAAATTAAAACGGCAAAGTAAACTAAATTCTATCCTTAATGATTAACTTTCGAACTTGACCCCTAAATCAAGATGTTCCAGTGTTTCTTCCTCGCATTTAATGAACAAGCAAGCTTTCCCACTAATGAAATTAAAGTATTGGGGAAATGGAAGGTGCGAGAGGTGCGTAACGCGGCAGTTAATTGCCCAAGAATACGTAGCGCCCTCTTCGCTATGTATGATGTCGCGGATGATGTCACTATTTCCCGTTGTTTCACAAGTCAGACACAATTCCCGTGTAAAAAATCTGAAACGGAAATGCCTCCAGAATTAGCCACGAAAACGACATTGTCTCCAAATTATCTCGGTTTCATCGCACAAGATCGTACTAGAGTTGTTCATTAAGTTACCGAAATCATTAAAAAAAATACGGCTGTATGGATTTTAATGAAATCTGGTAGAGAAATAAATACAAACGTCATCTGTTATTCAAACAAATTTCCATTTTGGGAGATGCATTTTACCCATTGTTCTGACAGCGAGTTAAAACCCCCGCCCCCCAAAAAAAGCGTTCGACTGACTTTTAATCCAAGATTTCCAAATCAGCATTTCTGACAGACACTGGCCGTCCATTTCTCTGAGCATCTTTTCCTGTTGTCTGTCCATTTCTGAACTTTTCAAACCACTAATAGACCGAACGTTTACACATTACTCAGAATTTAAACATTGCACACATTTCTGCTGCTGAAATGCCTTCAAAAGTTAAAAACCGAACAACAGACCGTTGCTGAGCCACTATCTCCTTGGAGTCCATCTTTGATTTCAAAATTTAAGCACGGGCAATTTTTTAAACAAATCTTTTCATGTTTAAATATGTTCCGGACTGATAGAAAAATGTTTCTAACAAATTCCATTAAATTTTATTTTGTTGAAATATGTTCAGGAACGATGGAAGAATTTTTTCTAACTAATTTAATTTAATTTAATTTTTTTCCAAATATGTTCAGGAAAGACGAAAGAAATATTCCAACACATTTCATTAAAATCCATACCGGTACAGTCTTTTTTTAAAAAAATAATTGGAGAAACTTAATGAACACTCCTCGTACATTCCTTTCCTGGCTCTGTAGGGTGAACACGCCTAATTGCACGTCCCAAAAAGGGAAACACGAATCCAGCTCATCGTTAATCAAGTTGGAAAAAACAGATCTTCCGTTAATTCATTTGAATAAACCGAGGAGGCAAAAAAAAGTGCTTTCTCTTCCATCTTCATTTTGGTCTTCACTTAACGGAAGAAATCGAGTCAATTGCGTCCATGAATGCTTTTAGATTTAAGCTATTGGTAAATGCAAGGGCTGGCGATATCATATGAGGTTAGGCTTACTTAATGTGTTTGAGGGCTCCTCCTGCACTGCGTGTCTTTCACAGAAAAGGATAAATATCGATTTGACGAGCATTTCTAAGAGTTCCGAGCTAATGACATGCACGCAGTCATTATACACCAAGAAGAGGAGGTAATGCAAAAAAAAAGAAAAGAAAAGAAAAAAAGCATTTGTGATGCACGACGTGATGGCCTATCTCTAAAAGTTTGAACAAAAACTTGAAATATGGTAAATGGTTGTTGACGTCGCGTCGTTTAAAACACATATCAGGGTGAAGATAATAGTCCCAATGACTTGATGTTTAATTATTTGGCGTCTAATGGTAATGAGGAGGTGATTATGGGTAGACCTAAAACAATTGCGGCTACTAATAGCAACTTGTCCTAGTGTGAAATTGCTCTGCGCAAGAATTGAAACTGCATTTCAATAAGGGTACTCGCAGATCGCATTTTGGCAGTCGTGGTTAAAAATAGGTTTTTATAAGTGATTATTCCAATGCATTTAAAAAAACTGTACATAAAAGCAAATTGTACTAGTAACATTTGTACTAACAAATCTAAATTTTAAAAATATATATTTTTACATGAATCTGTATTTGCATTCGTTTTGTACAAGGGAAATGTATTTTAAATGTTGTTGTAAAATATCTTACAAAATACTATCTAAGAGTGAATTTTTGGATATTTTTAAATACATTTTGAACTATATTTATATTTCCTTCTGAAAATGTATTTAAAAGTACATTGGCTGTTTCAATCTATACATATTTTTAATAACTTATAAATATATTTTAAAGTTAAAAATACATTTCTCCGAAACATATTTTTAAAACATTTTAATTACAAAAAATGCATTTGAAAACATATTTCTAAAAATCGTTTTTCGATGTGGACGACTGCAAAGCTTCTATTCGAGGACCCTATAATGTGCTTCACGATGTATGGATAGAAATAAAATGAGATTAATAGAGTAGACCTGCTTTGCCAAATTTCAACCATTAAACACAAAGATTCCCATGTTGTCCAGAACTTTGGAGCTAAAAAAGTTGCTAGCCATGTCTGTGCAAGACATGTTGCATCAATGAGCCCGTTTGTTTGTCTGGCTGTATCAGGGTCCTTTGTGGTAATTTGTTTGTTATCGTGTAAGTCTACTTGATACAAAAAGCAGTGGCGATATAATAAAGCAACTTGGTAGCCGGTCATGAACACTGTATAAACTGTTCTTATTTATAGAGCATTTATGGTGGAAGGCTTTGATATCAATTAATTGCCCAATAAAACGTCTGCATTGGCTACTGCCTGTAACCCATCAGAAATAGCCTGTTCAGTGCACCTATTATTTTGTCAAGGCAAAATGAAATACAATTCGGTATTTGCTATCACAACAAAACAATAGCTCGTAAAGTCCAGTAGAAGTTCATTGCATCATCTTGGGTAGGTTGTTGACTTTTAATGTCATAAAATGGTACAAGACCTTAATTCTACTGTATTTCCACTAAATATTAAAATTGAAAAGAAAGTATAAACAGCCTATTATTGAAAATGTACAGGATCAACAATTCTGTAGAGTAATACGTTTTTCTTAGTTTTCTGCAATCTCATCATAATCGAACTAAAAAATCATTCTAAAATTATCCTGTTTGCAGCTGGTACCTCTGGGAATTATGTTTATCTCAAAACAATTAACAATCCATTATCTACAGGGATATGATGATACAAGGTTCCCCAATAAATTTCATTCTAAACTTCCCTGACTTTACCAGGATCTTAAACAAATTTCACTGACCAATGACAATGTCAATATTGACCTATGCCAATGTTATACACAATTTTGCTACAGCTACACAGAACAATATTAATATTTTGCAAAATAGACATACTCATACACAACACTCTTATTTAAATGTCTCACGTCACGCATTCCTGACTCGTTTTTCCAATTTGCGCAACTACGAGCACGCGCATGCGCAGAATGATAGCGAAAAGTTGTCATTACTGTACGCAGAGACGCGTTTCGAAGCAAAATTAGTCATTTTAAATGAGCGTGTAAGGTTGAAATGCAAGGAAAGCGAATGATGCACCACTTTGGAGGTAATGTCATTATAGTTGATGGCATTATTAATGAACGTGTACAGTTCCCATCATTAATCTGGTCATTAGTATTGACCATATAGGTTTCCCCTTTAGACAACACTTTTATATAAATTACTCGCCCCACGCATTCCTGACTCGTATTTCCAATGTGCGCCACTACGTGTAGGCGCATGCGCGGAATGATTGCTAAAAGTCTTTGCACACAGATACGCGTTTTAAACCAAAAGAAGTCATTTCAAATGATCGTGTTAGGTTGAAAGCGAATGATGCAACATTTTTGGAGGTAATGTCATTATTAATGAACGTGTTCACTTCCCATTTAATTTGCTAGTATGCATGATTTATAGAGGAAAATCAAAAAGCTATTTTACATGTCTCACATTTTTCCAAATAAAAAAAAAAGCAAAAAAGTATAAAACGTGACTTTTTGTTGCATCTCGATAAAATTGGGCGTAAATTGCGTATCGTGACGGCGTGTACGTGCGGAATAAATCAAATACATAAAATTCAAATTGGTTTCTGGCTATTCGGAATTTATTTGACATAAAATGAACGACATATAGCGCTGGGTAAGTCATGAATTGCAGAATTCGAGACTGATTTTATTCCCATCGTATAAATTCAATGGGGATGCTGTACACTGTACATATCGAGAGTTTTTGCAGAATATATTTGAGCTCCGACGTTATTTTTAGGCTTTCATGTTATTTGATTACCGAAGTAGAAGCTAGCTAAGACCATGGTCAGCAAGTCTCCGTTCTATCGATCTGAATTTTGATAAAAAAAACCCGTCAAATATGAACTGGTTGACCATAATTCCTGCAAATTTCTTTTGGCAAGGCTCTCTTTTCTATTCAAGAGCAGGGCCATGAGGGATGGTAATGGGGTTGGGTGTCAAATAAACAACACGGAGAATAAAGCTCACATTATTTTTGACCATTTTCTTGTCCACGTCTACATAGCGCCTCCATAAATTAAGGACATTAGGCGGAAGTATGGCATGCTACAGGATTGCCCTGATTATAACGGCGCTTTCAGAAGAGTGGCTTAAGGTGGCAGAATTGGGAAAATCAATCAAAAAGTGGAGAGATGCCAAGGAAAAGTTGAACATTATCTTGTTTATGTGCCTCCTGATGGCAGCTGATTTCAATCGATCTGAAAACTTGGATGAATGGCCTTGCCGGAGTCATGAAAACTCCATTAACTGAACCATTTTAAAAAAAGTAATAAACTCGCCATAAAAATATATGCGTCAAAATCCCACCAATCTTGGATAGCTCTTTCAGCAGTTCTTTTAGGAGGGAGAGGAATTACACGATGTACGCATGCGCAAGAAATTTCAAGAACATCAGAAATTTCACCAAAATTCAATATTTTTTTGGAACGGACTAATCCGGTAAAAAAATCAACACACAATTTATAAGAAATAAATCCACATATAAATTAATTGCATTGTTGGACCCCATTTTCGACGTCTTTCCCCGACTTAAGGGGGTAGTTATGAAGTTTTAGATGTACGGGTAAATCTTCAAAAAAAATGTTCGATCAAATCATTAAAAAAAATGTCCGATCAAATCATCAAAAAAATGTGTGATCAAATCTTCAAAAAAATGTCCGATCAAATCTTCAAAATTAAATCTTCCCATTAAATCTTCAAAAAAAAAATGGCCAATTATGTGTCCGAAAACATTTTCGAAAAACAGTACATTTTATTAATGACGACATCAATTTAAAATTCTGATGACGTCCCTTAAAAAAATGTTTGACGGTATCGGCATTCATTGTGTGCGAATTAAATTAATCGGACATTTCTAGTACATCTGATTAAATGTCCGTTTCTATGTCCGAAAAAAATGCCCTATTAAATGTAAGATTAATTGTTGGGAAAATGCCGATTTTATGGGACATTAAACAGAATGTTCGATTTAGTGTTCAAAGAAATGTTCGAAAAAAATGTGCGATTAAATATACGAAACAATGTCCGATAAAATGGACGAACAAATTATCCTATTAAACATTCGAAAGAATGTGCCATTACTGTAAATGTTCGACTAAATGGCCGAAAAATGGTTCATTTTTAATGAATGACGTCATCAATTAAAATTCTGATGACGTCACCCAGTACACTTCTGATGATGACATTCTTAAATTTTTAGTGACGACATCCATACGTTTTTCAATGATTACGGCATTCATAAAAATTCTGATGATGACGTAATTCATTAAAATTCGGGCGATGACGTCATTTGTTAAATTATGATATATTGCTATTTCTTAAATTCCGATGATGGCGTCATCATTTACAATGCAGCCCCAGATATGGTTCTTTGTTTTAAGAATTTCAGGATAGCACAGGTATCTTCCGTTGTGTGGAAGTACATCTAAATTAAATCTTCTCGAATATTAAAACTTGGAACGATTTGGCCTCTGTGTAAAAATGCAACACTCAACGGCAATTAGGTGCCCGAAACAAAGTTGAATGTTCAGAAAAAATTGAAACAGGAAAGAGTAAAGCAGTAAATGTTAGGGAATTAGAATTCTCCGCAAAAATGGATGTTCGTGAGGTCAGTATACTCTAAGGGTCTCTCGGGACAGCCAATAAAATGTACCGTGCTGAAGTCGTAAAAAGGCCGATGTGTCATTTACGACTTGCTAAAAGGAGGAAATTTCCCAGAAACGCATGGAGCATTCAATTTTGTTTTCTACTGCCATGCATTTGAGCTCTTTCTATTAAAATAACGCATAACAAAATGCATAAAAAGTAAGAAGAGAGATTAAAAGCTGGGGCCGAAAGCAACGATTAATATTCTGAAGAACAAATGCTGCAAAGATGAGAATGCACAAAAGATTCAGCATAGCGCAAACATTACTCAAAACATTTGACAGGGTTTGTCATCTCCAGCCAGAGTTTAAAAACTATAGTACTTGAACTAAGAAATAAATCAGAATCATACGATTTGTTTTTAAAAACAAAAGGCAATGCGAATGACACAAACCTACACCGAGGTAAAATTGTTTCGAATTTTCGAGTATATATATTATTTGTCAGGAATTTCTAGCATTTTGGTCAGCTTTGGTCACTGTGTAATTATTTCTTGATAAAGTCGAATAACCAATTTACGGTAATTATATATTTAACATAAATTGGGTATAAATCTTAAACATAATATTCCACTTCCCTGACTTTTATATGACTTTTCCAGGTTTTTAAAGAAATTTCCCTGACCAATGACAATGTTAAAAGTGACATCTGTCATTGCTATCCACGATTTTGCAAAATTTACACAGGATAATATTTAATATTTTGAAAAATTTACAAATGACAATTAAAAATTTGTTTTACAAAATTAGCATGAAAAAAATTGAAAGTTTTACAAATCTGTATTCTGAAAAGTTTGATAATTTTGCAAATTTGTGCTGGGAAAGGTTGGAAATCTTGACAATTTGTATTACGAAAAGTTAAAACATTTTGCAAATCTGTACTTAAAGACAGTTTAAAATTTCTCTAATTTGTGCTTGGAAACATGCAAATTCGTATTATGAAAAGTTTAAAAAATTTGAAAATTTGTCCTCGGAAAACGAGGAAAATTTAGTTTGAATTCAGAAACTAATGAAAATGTTGCAAGTTTGTCTTCGGAAACGTGGACAATTTTTCAAAGTTGTCCTCAAAAACTTAAAACATTTGCAAGTTTATCCTCGAAGAACTTGACTATTTTGCAAATGTGTTTTCGGTAAATTTTTTAAATTTTACAAAACTTGTTCTCGTAAACTGATGAAAATCTTGCAAATTTGTACTGGGAACATTTTAAAAAGTTTTTCAATTGGGCCCTGAGTTTACCATGTACAGTAGAAGCTTACGTTTTGGACATGACAACAATAATACGTTCAATTCCAGTAATGATGCCAAAACCAGGATTTTCATCATTACCGGTTATTATTCCACATTTTTTCACCCTGCATGATCATTCATAATATCACTCTCAGAAGCTCATGACAGTATTAATGAACGGGCACAGTTCGCTTATTAAACATGTTTTAGTCAGCTCTTTTCACGATTTTTACTTGTTAAAGCTAAGTTTAAGATACAGTAGCTATAAATTTCTTGCGCCTTCAAAAAACTAAATCCGATTTAGCGGTATGAACAACAAAGGCCAGGAAAAAATGTTGGTTTATATAGCATATTTCTCATGAATAGCGGATGCAGGTGCTGCCCTCTATCCAACACGTTTTGAAGTATTTTTCAATTAGGGCTACCCTCGCACCT
>JAQGAO010001925.1:0-21878 GCA_034697705.1 Ommatoiulus sabulosus | reverse complement strand
ATTTTGTAGGGGCGGAGGGTCACCAATGGGGCGGGCGGGGACGTTAAACAAGGAATCAATTTCCAATGGCCTAAAGGAGCACCATTCTCCTTTTGGGATGACATTGGGGATTCTCACCCCAGTGTCATCCATGAACCAAAGCTTTGACACAAGGGAAACACCCTGTATTTTGTTTATGTCTCTCGTCTCTGACCCCATTTTGGTGAAAGCCAAATTTGCTTCCACCTTAGATGACATTGGGGATTCCCATCCCAGTATCATCTAGTAGCTTGCTTGTTATTGTAAACTTGTTATCGTAAGATGTTCTATGTTATATGATATTCCTCATATAGCTTCCTTGTGTCTCTAAAGAGACTGGTCATTCATCGATTGTCGAATACCAAAGGAAGTTTTAATGCATGTCCATGCTTTAGTTTTATAACATTTTTTATTTGACTCTATTCTTTTGTATTAGAATATTGTTTACACTTTAAGTTAGCACCGAGATAAATTTACCTGCTGAAATGCATTTAATCAAACTCCACAGTATATGTGGATTTAGTTATTTTAATCGATATTTGTTTATTTGTTGCCTCAAGAAAATAAGTGAAAGCTTTGTCTTTTTATAAAAAAATGTATACTAAGGCGAGCATAATGGGGACATTGACTTAATTAATGATGCAATTCTGCAGATGTGTTTGTGCATCCTGTAGGATGCACAAACACATAAAGGGGCTGGAAACTTGAAACTTGTTGTTGCCAACTTTGCCAACTATAACAGTAACTTTAACGGTAATGTTTTCCTGCAATAAAACTAGCTAATGACAGTGCTACACTTCCACCCCTAGGGAGGGGCTGCATAGCACGACTGTAGCAGCCTGCGTAGCATGCGGCGTAGCACTTCCTAAGGTGCTACACAGGTCAAGAATGCTTGCTATAATTAACATAATTGCAGGAAACAAGCATCAAAGGTCATAACACATGGCCTGGAGAAACTGAGTATATAAACTCCCAACATTTTCTAACAATTATGCACTTTTTATGAAGCTTATAAAAACTTATGCAATGGAGTGTTACTCGATTGTCCAAATCCTCAAAACTTATGCCATTTTTCAAAATTACAAACGTGTTTTTAAAATTGTCGAACGTTTATTCAAATGTGAGAAATTCATTTCTTCAAAATGGGGAAAGATTTCCTCAGAATGTGCAAAGTTTTTTTTTTTTTTTAAATATGGACATTTATTTTGAAATTTGAATATTCTTCAAATTTTTTGGGGAAGTTAATCCAGATGCAGCGTATCAATTCGAACTACAATAGGAAATGACATCTTAAAGCGGACGCATGCATAACGGAAGAGAGGGTCATTTAAAACCCATAAAAACTACCCATTAATAGGGGAGATAGTAACAAGTGGAGGAGATAGTAACAAGTGTCCAAAAACGGCTTCCACAAAGGGTCGCACCCTAAGTGCGAAATCTTTCCTAACATACAAGGGAGACACCCATGGTGATGCCCAGAAATTACCAGAATGGGTTGTGTATACGGCCCAATAAACGGAGAATGGACACGTGTCCAAAAACGGCTTAACCACAAAGGGTCGCACCCTAAGTGCGAAATCTTTCCTAATTACGAGGGAGACACCCATGGTGATGCCCAGAATGAGTTGCGTATCTCAATTAAGAGATAACACTAACAGGGGACATCATCGAGGGGTGCCCCAAGTTAGAACACAAGTGAATACCGGGTACTTGTTAGCGCATAATTTCCAAGTTATAACATGGTAGCACAAGATAAGCCAGGTCAATGCCTGTTTGCACGTGTAAATGTTGGTCATTCTTACATAAGCATGACCAGCATATGGGGAATTGCCACATGGCCCCCAACAGTACTATATAAGCTCGCATTCTCTTAGGGTTTGCATGCACTTGTTACACTTTACTTATGGCTAGCAGTCACTACTAGTGTGTACCTTCATGTATATCCTATACATAGTTCTTGCGGCAGTCAGTCATTATGCTCAATTTCAGATTTAAATCAATGTTGTAACTTTTCTAAAACTCATTTGTATTTATCTAAGATAACCTGGTGTTAAAAGTTTATAGTTTAATTCTAATAAAGTCATCATATTATTATACTTTTGTCTACTCCGATATGCTGTAACATGAATCATCTGGAACGCTCGTCTACAACCTGGATTTGCAGCACTCACCTATGAAAACCGAATGTAGTGATGAGTATATAATTATTTTAATATAATGAGAAATGTCCAAACGCCTACAATATAATAAGACTGCATGTGCTAGTGCAACCATTAGCAACCTCTCAATCTGGTATTTCTGGTTGCACTGCGGTCTGTCCGTCTGTGGTCGACCCAGATCACATCCGGTGGTAAAATTCTGAAAATGACATGGACAAATTTAATAAAGCGCGAATATTGCCTCGAATTAAATGCCTCGAAGCCTAGAAAACCGTTTCCCATTATATCGTCACAACCTCTTACACCCAAAAACGGAGCTACCGAAATTGCACTTTCATGGTCATATATCTTTAAGTTTTATGCAAATTATTTTATTCTGATGAACAGACATTGATTGTCACGATTCTGTCAACTCATCGATTTATTCGTCAATTTTCTTAGTTTCTTTTGAGTCGATGGAAGCATTTTTTGTTGAACATCCAGTTTGGTGCAGAATTCTGTAAGCTGCTGATTTCACTTTTCTGTCCGTGATTCTGTCGGAACTGGCGAGCATCGCTGATTTTGGCTTACTCACTTGGGCTCTGGTTCGCGGTTCATCATAACGCTGTTTCTTGACAGTTCTTGAGATTGGAAGCAACATCGCTGGACGTGGAACCAAGCCAATGTCTCCGATTTCCAAAATATTGCCCCTGATGGGAAATTGTGCTCAGTATTTTTGCTGTATACATGTTGTACCAAATAACGATAGAAGACAGAATTACCTTGTTGGTTGGCGTGGCAAAATCAGAGACACATGACGTTTCCCGTCAGCTGGCGTTTCTTGAAGGCTCTTAGCTGTAATAAGTATGTCCAGAAGGTGGTTGAGAAGACTGTCCTTGTAGATCTGTTCATCATACGTAACGTGAGGTCCACCTTTAGAAATCTAAAATTATATCGGTTAGCTTCTTTTATTTTGCATTGTTGCATTTTACACTTAAATTCTTGATTAGTAAGTTGTGCATTGCTCGTACGCTTAATGTGTCCTTAAGAATGTTGGTGGCACTGTAGATAATATCTTCCAGATGTTTCTTCTGGCTTTGGATCTCGTCTAATTGACGCGTGGTCTTCTCCAACTTGTCCTCCATTTTTTGGATCAAGTCTTTCTTGATCACAGTTTCATTTTTCAAAATCTTGACCTACAAGTATATGGGATAAACTTGGTGAAACAACGATTTTCCATTAATACACGATTCTTGGTCAGTTTGCTGAAGAATAGTAAATCTTATAACATGTTTCAATTCTTTTTGAAATAGGACATTTAAGTACTGTATATGTAGAAAATGGCGTGGATTTTTTTTAAAAGCTTTTCATTTTAATAGCTCGTTCCCATACTGAATTCTGATGGAAAACTGCATTTTGGCTTACTTCATCTTGAAGCTTGGCCAAATCTTGGTCCATCTTCAGATTTTTTGTTGTATGCAATTCCAGATCGGCAACGACGTTATCGTGTCCTTTTAACTTGTTATCCGAGTCTTTAATAACCTGTTGGATGACACGTACAAACGTTTATCATCAGAAGTTAAAAATCCTTAAAGGAATTTCATCAAAAATAATTTTTTCGAAATCATTTTTTTATAGATAACGAATGAAAATTACTACGAATCGGTAAATTCACAGTTTTAAATTTCCCATCAGTCATTCATTCTAATTGCTAAAAGCGTCATCTATAGTTATCAGTATATGTAACAACAGTAACATTCAGGTAAAAATAAAGTTCTTAATTAATTTAAAATTAACGCTTGAGAAACTTATTTCCCTTCATCATATGTATAAAAATATTTTTTATTGAAAATATTGGAATTTATGTCGGAAACTATATATCTTCGGCCACTGCATTTTTCTCCAGTTTCTTACTTTGATGAGCGTGCAGTTTCGTTTTACCAAATCCCGTTCGATGCCTTCCAAGGTGCTAAGTTGCAACTTCTGCTTCCTGTTTGTTTCCGCCAGAGATTGATTTTCTAAAGTGAATCTGGTGATTTTTTCCACCAATTTCCCAACTTGAGCGCTCAACGTTGCGTTCTCCTGGATAGCTCGACGCGTCGTTTCTGACATTTGTTTGTTGGAAATCTGACGGAAATTGGCGGCTATATTTTCTAAATTTTGTTTCATCTCCATCTTGAGCTTGTCTATTTCCAAGACGTTGCGCTTCTCGATGTTGCGCACAATTTCGCGATGTTCTGCTTCTTGTTGCTTCAAGGTGGTGTTCAACACCTCGATCTTTTTTAAAGTTTCTTCCTTTTGCTGCTTGAATTCTTCTAGGGATGTTAGTTTTCCACCTAAAATAAAAAAATAGGAAATAATTCCGTATAGAAAAGCATGCAGTGCTTTCATCTTTGGCCATTTCTGTAAAAGTCTCAAAAGTTAAGCTGGAGTTTCTTACTTAGGACAATATTTTCCGACGTCAGCTGATCTTTTGTTTCTTGATATTGTAGCTTCAACTGTTGATATTCTTTTTCACGGGCGGCATTGTCAGCATCCCGGGCTTTTTGCAATCCATCTAAACGTTCCTGTAATTCGGCAATTTCATCCGCCCTTTGGTCCAAAGTGTTCCGCAAAAAGGACACGATATTTTGTTTGTCGTTGGTCACTTGTTCCACGCGCAACTTGCTCGACAGGAAGTTCGACTCCATCTCGCAATACTTGGTTTGGTAGCTGAAATTTACATTTTTTCCTAATCAATTCAAATCAGCATTCATTTGAAAATGCTCACGACTTTGCAATGGTAGAAATGCTCATCGATAATCATTTTCTAACAAATGTATATATCTGCAATATGTTTCCTCGTACATTTGTACAGTGAATGTGGTGAGAAATTAGATATATAGTTTAAATTCTTGTTTAAATGATGATGGCTAAATTATGCATTTGAGATCAAATGTTTCATTCTTATAGGCGGAAAATGTTTTGAAATATTTTGAGCATTGCAAAGTATAGTTTGAAGATCATATTCTGCTTTAGTGAAATTCTTTACACTTTTTAGACGGCTATCTTCCTAACTTTGTAACCAATGTTAGATACTTACTATTTCATACACTTTTAATAACTCTGGAAAAAACAACAACTATAAAATAATTACCATGCAGTCATGTAAAAGTTCGGATTTGACGAACGTATACACGTATTTCGATATTCTATTGATTTCTTTTTCAAGAAATATCAAAAATTGATTCCTTTCACTCCAGTATAGATATATATTTTTTTTAAACAAACGTTGATTTAATTGCCATAAGCGATATTTTCATTCCAGCTTTTTTAAAAAAAAAATATTTTAAGTTACTTGGCTAACAAGCTCCAGATTAAACATTATTCACTTTCAGGATGACCCAGAATCAGGATATTCATACAATTGAGCTATCCTGCAGTGTTGATAAAACTTATTTGCATTTGACGTCAAATATATTTATGTCAAAAGATAACTTACAGTTTCAATTTTTCTTCCAAATTCCTGATTTGGCTGTTAAAAATTTCCTTGTCCAATTCCGTCAGCTTATCGTTTCCATCTTTATCGTCCTTCTTTTTTTTGCTCGCCTTTTTTCCTTTTTTCGGAGGCATTTTCACGAAATGCTACAACAATCTCAGTAACGACAACGTATGTTTGTGCCAAGAGCGTTTCCATATAGACGCTTATTTGGTTGCTATGACAACCCGCAAATTTCATTCATTGTAGTATTAAATTGATCGCGCACATTCCCGCGCTTATTTTGAATCCTTTTCTATTAGGGGTCGTGCATAAACTCCGCCTATATAAATACCCGTTACGCAAAATCCACCTTTCCCTTTCAGTGATTGTCCTTTATGCGTTGCCCTTTATCAAAAGATGTTAATTCAAGCGCTATTGTACTTTGAGGCTGAATGCAATGTAGCCTCAGGCATTGTTAGCCTTCCCGCAGGGCCTAATTTAATTTAGAAATGCTTTCTTTTTGACAGTGCGCACAGCTGGTTTTGAATTGGAATTTGGAAACCTTGACATAAAAATTATTTTTATGTACATGTACTTATGACGTTCGTTAGTTTTTAGGACGCTAAGGAATTTCATTGAGATATAGTCAGGGTAATTGAATTTCAGTTCGTCAGGAAAATCCGATTTAATTATAGCCATGGCCCATGGCGATCATATTTGATGCCGGCTAGAAATTCATACATTAGGCCTGGATGCCCTGTAATATTGGGTTTCGTTTTCTAGAAATCCTCGTAGTTTGTGCTGAGAAGGATCACGCCAGTATTGATCCGTTGTTATGGTTATATCTTCTGCACGGTAAGTACAAAAATCATCAAGGTCGTTGCATCAAAGGGTTCGACGAGTTCATTTCCTGGTTTCTACTCAGTACTTGCGCTTTCTGTCTAAACACTCGGGGCCATTCATAAATCACGTACGACGAAAGGCGTGGGAATGTTCCTGTTTTATGTATGAAATAACACGTTTGTGATATTTTGGAGAGAATAAAACTGGTTTCCCAATAAATGCGAACTTGAGTAAAGCGCCAACTTGACGCTTATTATGATAAAGAAACCCCTGAAAGAAAGCACCGCAAGGGTGATTTATGGATGACCTAAATGCGGGTAATTTGAGTATTTATATTGCATGTTTTTCCCGTGAAATTGACCTGAAATTGATTCAATTCACTCTTAAGTTTCTACTTATTAAAATGAAATTACTGAACGTGTATAAAAAGACGTTGTTTAATTTTTTAATTGAATACACGATCATACAGGTATTTTTAAAAAAGTTATTGATATTTTCTTTCTGTTTGGATGCTGCAAAATTTAAAAAAAGTTTGTGAAATTACTGAACGTGTATAAAAAGACGTTGTTGAATTTTATAATTGAATACACGATCATACAGGTATTTTTAAAAAAGTTATTGAAATTTTTTTTCTGTTTGGATGCTGCAAAATTAATAAAAAAGGTTGTGAAATTACTGAATGTGTATAAAAAGACATTGTTGAATTTTATAATTGAATACACGATAATACAGGTATTTTTAAAAAAAGTTATTGATATTTTCTTTCTGTTTGGATGCCGCAAAATTTAAAAAGTTTGTAAAAAATATTTCAAGGAAAATTTAGATAATATTGGGAATGTAACATTTATGTCATGATCATTATAAAGCCAAGCATATAAACACAGTATACTGTGATATAAACACCATTCGCCCTAGTAACTCTAACTTCATAACAAGATGCTGCTGAGTCAGCATATCATGTTACTACAGTGCCCTCTGATGTTGAAAGAAAACAATCACTAAAGAACAGTATAACTATGAATCGGTAATCAACAGGTGTAGACCAATGGTGTTTGGTATTGCAAAACTTGACTCAAGATCCTCTATTCAGTTTTTTAATCATCATAGAGATAATAGAAAAACTCAAGAATTTATTGGCGTTTGACGGTTTTTCATACATTTGAAAAGTCAGATGGCTAAGTCAAATGACCTACTTTCAAAAGATTGATGACTCAGCTTCATGGACAAATAGGAAGAATATTTGGATAAAACCTGCCAATGAGAAAGACGTCTCATTGTATCTTCCAAGAATTAGTAACTATGACCTACTTTCAACAACAAGCAAAGTCACCTTCAACGACCTAACCAAATCCATGTGGGATGATGAGCAATCCCATTGGCTGGATAAACCCCTGACCTACTTTTGAGGAAAGGCATGCAAAGTCACCTTCAAGAATGGTAATTAAGCCATGCGAGATGATGGCCAACTTATTTGAAAGAAGTCGCATATCCTGCCTGATCCTGCAAAGTGCTTGTTGCCATAAATGAAGAAAAAAGGGCCAGCTACTAATGCAAAAATGTCAGAAGTTAATCGATTTCAAGTTAGAATAAGGTCATGAATTTTAAAGGGTTGGCAGCTATAAACTAAAAAAGCTATCTTTAACATGAAGGAGAGAAAGGAAACAAAATCCACCTCAAAGGGAGTCAGAAATGCAGCTGGCGCCACTAGAAAAAGAGGTGGAGCTGTTCTCTTGTATTTAAGGGGCAGCCTGAAAACTCAAAATTTAGTCTGCTGAGGGAGACCAAATACACTGCATCAACTCCACTGAAGCTACAGGAGAAGAACTCTATATTGAAGTTGCTGAGATTGTGAGAAACTCTTAATTTTAAAATGTATTTTAGTGGGATTGGGACCCTACTTTAAAACATGGCTGCTCTATGCACAGATTAGGAATTGAAATTTGGCTTAAACTTGACATTTTCAATTTTTAGCTGTCATAGTATTAACAAGTGTATCTCTGATAATTCAGTTCTAAATGTGCTTTAAGAACAAACCATGTTAATTATTTCAGTTACTTTGTAATTGAATAAGTATTGTGAGCTCTCAGATCTGTTTCCAATTTCTCTCTAGTACATGCTACTTCCCACAAACAAACTTAGTTTATGGTAATATGGTACCCATAATATGATACAAGAAAATATGCTACTCTTGATGTCATGGCCTCTAGATGTCGGCCACCATGCATGCAGTGTTTGGTTGCTTTTTTGTAAAGTGCTAATTGAGGCGTGCTTCAATTAGAGGTGTACTTATTTCAGTTTAACAACACTAATGTGACTAGTTAAATGTGTCAAACACCAGAATGATATCCAAGTTCATGAACCTGAGTATTTTTATATTGTATCTAGCTGTTTGCCTATCTATGCATGCAAATTCATTCAAATCAGCTGGGTTTGGAAAGGATAACTGTTACAACTATGCCAAATATGTAGTATTTGATATTCCTAGAGGTGCTATTCTCTCGTTAGCATTTTATGGTCAACGTTATAACTTATTTGAACATTGTTAGTTTTCCTGCCAAAAAAATAAGCACGCTGCCAATCGCACTTTACAGAAAAGCAACCAAACACTGCATGGTGGCCGACTTCAAGGGGCCATAGAGCTATTGGTCCGTGTTACCTGACTCACACTGTATAATGATTAAAAGCAGTGATTAATTGACAAGCAGTGCTTTAGTAAAATATTCAAGCATGTGGCATTTTTCAGTTTGATTAATTTCACCAAAATAGGGTTTCCATAAAAATATTGATACAATGAATTTATTACTCAACTAGCAATTTATCTAATTGATGTAATCATTTAACATTTTTCTGGAATTTCTTTCAAAACAAGTGTTAATGCCCCTGTAAGGTTGCTGACTGACAACCATGTGTATGGCTGCTTTTACGCTCTGCAAAATACAGTGTATATATCCAGAAAATCTCTAAAAAATATTTGTAAGGGTTTTAATGTATGAATTGTTCGGACACTTTGTGGACAACCTGCATGAGTAGTAAGCTGGTATAAACTTTTCGAGGAATTAATTTAAATTTATATGAATTATTTTATGTTTTTGGAATATTGTCATTATGGCATTGTAGCATTCAAACAGAAAGAAGATATTAATAAAAACTTTTAAAAGGCATTCTGGAGCTTATTTTAGAGTGTGTTTTAGTAGTTTATTCTCTATGAGAATTTTTTAAGGAATATATTTGTTTGTTTTTCTATAGATAATGATTGGAAATAGCTAAGAATTATGAAGTGCACATTTTTTTTAAAATTACCTGACAGTGAATGAAGTTTAAATTAGTAATAAATTTCAATTATCTTCAATGTCAGGTTTTTGATAAAAAGGAAGTCATTGCACTGACATTTGCATTTTTTTATAATTGTGTCAGCTAGGCGCACCCTTTAGTCAGAAAAACCGTCCACCTATTGCTATTTCTGTTCAGATAACAGCATATTTTACTGATTGTTCATGTGAAGCAAAATGAAAGTGGAATTCGTTAATTCCATTGATAGAAGCCGTTATCTAGATATGACGTGAAGCTATGTGAGGTTTTCAGACAAATTCTTTTTGAGGTCATAATAATGTGGACGATTAATAACCATATATCATCATTGCACGTAAATTAACAGTAAACAAGTTTGTGCATGTAAAGGACCTAGCTGTCTAGATAATTAATGTCAATCATATTTTGATATGAATAACAGCTAGTATATAAACACCTGACAAGTTACTTGCAATACGACCCAGCAAAGTTTGACGATGGAAGATGCTCAAGCTTATAAGGTGAGTGTGATACTTTTTTCACTTTATATGACAATAGATAGATTATTGTGACAATATTTTTTCATAAATTATTAAATGCAGATTTTTAACGATCCTATCCATGGACCTATTGAAATCCATCCCTTGTGCATCGCAATAATAGACACCCCAGAATTTCAACGTTTAAGATACCTTAAACAGGATGGAATTACTAACTACGTGTACCCAGGAGCCACTCATACAAGATTTGAACATTGCATTGGGTAAGGAAATAAATTATAAATGAGAATATATTATACATGTACATACATATTATCAAAGCATTTTTTTTATTTTCTAAAAAAAAATATTCGAAGAGTTAGATTTATTTCATTATCAGATCCTCGTTTTAAAATGTAAACAAAAACGTTAGGTATATACATGTATATGGATTCGTCTACTAGAAACTAACATACACAATCAACTGAATTTCAATTTCGCACATTTGAACTATGTTTTAGTGTAACATAAACGCTGTTATAAAAAAACCCACAGAAACAAAAGAAATGTTCATGTACATATTATAGAAAGTTAATTTTAAAAAAAAGTAATTAATATACGATGACTTTCTCTCGATTACAAAGTTTTAATTATTTTTTTAGTTTTTTTTTTATGGATTTCATTTCTTTCTTTCCATAATATTTTTCGTATAGTCGACTTTTACGCACCTCCCATTTGCGAAACAACATTTGTACGAACTATTGCATTGATCCCGAAAAGTTGCCCATAGAACTAGTGTTAAGCCGGTCATACACTAGGAAAGTTATAACTGGAAACTTGACAATTTTAGGCGTGTCCGAAAAGTTAAGCGCATATTTCTGAGCATTTTACTAACCGTATGACTTTTAAAAAGGAAAATTTCAAACTGAATTAAAGTAATTAAACTTTATTTATGTTTTTATAATTGACAAATTAAAACATTTCATTTCTCGTAATTCACATTATAAAAAACAGAACTTTTTGACCGGCTTTAATGTTCGCTCCGAATTACGAACTGAAATTACACAACCCTGCTCTAGCTATTACGAACTATTTTTCTTTTGTGTATTATTAAGAAGGGGGATGGAGAGGCAATAAATGGCGATTACATCAAAGCGAATTTGATTTAAAAACATGACAAAAAAAAAGATTACAAAAAACGAAAATTGAAAATTGCACTCATCTTTTATGGTTGAGTAGCGATAGTCGACTGTATTATCAGTGTATAATAAAGTATAAGGTTTAGTTTATTTTATAAAAAATGCTAACAGATTAAAAGAGAATGATTGAATTCAATGAAACAAAATGTGTTTTTGAGTTTGATGAAAACAGTGTTTTGTTAGACTGACCTTTTTTTGAATGATTGGAACACAGCGTAGTTAGTAAACTTTACTTATGCAAACAAGTATAGACTGAATTTCGATAATTTGTACGTGCATACGCACCTTATTAAAATGGTTAAATGGGCCAATTGGTCATGGCATTACAGGGTGTCCCATCTGGCTGGACAGTTTGTTAGCAAAATCAAGGAGAAGCAGCCTGAATTGGGCATCAACGATAAGGATATTCTGTGCATTAAAGTGGCCGGATTATGCCATGATTTGGGTTGGTATATCTTAATATTTCGTAATTAAGCACTAAAGTAGTAACCAGATTAAATTCTACATAAGTACAATCCTATAAATAGGACACGGTCCTTTTTCCCACACCTGGGAAAGGTTTTTGCAAACAATCACAAGTGGAAACTCTACTTGGACTGTAAGTTTTATCATTTATATTTTTAACAATATATATGCCAGTTGTCGAATTTTTGAATTGCTGATACTGATACTTGAATTTCTGATTAAAATAAATGTTATAAATCAAAATATATATCAGATTAACAATTTAAAATTTTTTTGATTCGCAAGGTTTAGGAAATTATTTTTCGGTTTATCAATGCATGTCGTGATGTCATATCATCTCCTGTATCATGAGCATCTTTGATCGCGTACGGTTTAAAAGTTGATTAATTCTTATCTTCGATATAGCATGAACGATGCTCCATCGAATTATTTGACTATCTCATAAAACGTAACAACCTGGGCGGGAAATTTGAGTGTTATTTCGAGGAAGAACACAGCAAGTATATCGAATATATAAAGCAGCAAATTTCAGGAAATGCTGATTCCAGAAAATGTCACGTAAGTAAACTCGGTGATGAAGCTCTGATTTCTCTAACAATTTGAACAAAAGAACAAAACTGTGTTTTGCAATCCAGGCATGGACCGCTGGGGCCTCAAATGGACTGAAAAAGAACTTCTTATATGATGTACGTATGGTATTCAAAAAATGCGAATAATTTTGGCATCTTGATAGCAACCTTTACAATTCTCGCAGATTGTGGCCAACAAAATCAGCGGCGTCGACGTCGACAAATGGGATTATTTATCTCGAGATTGCTACTATTTGGGCTTGAAGGAGTCTTTTGATCCGGCGCATCTCATCAATTTTATCAGAGTTGGCACCGCGGAAGATGGTTCTCAACATATCTGCATCAGAGACAAGGTAAGGGAGGCAGGAAATAAACGAGCATTTTCGAAAGCCCACGATTTCCATTTTTTACTTATTTTAAAATAAAATGTGTTTTTGAGTTTGATGAAAATGATGTTTTATTAGACTGACCTTTTTTGAATGATAGGAACACAGCGTATTTAGTAAACTTCATTTATGCAAATAAGTATAGACTGAATTTGTTTGAAAACTGCGATAAAAACGGATATTATTCGGATAATGAACAGAAAATGCGATGCTATAGTTGACGAAAAATATTTTTTCTTAGAAAATTGTCTTTTATTTGTATTATTTTTATTATATCCTCTTTACTACTAACATCTGATTTACGAAATATTGAATTTTTGTTTTTCGAAAATTTATTGGTGTTCTTAATTGCTACATATACATTTGTTATATGTAGTTTTCTAGAAACTGATGTGTTTTTATATCATTCTATTTTCCGAGTTTTATTTTATACTGATTTAAGTAGTTTTCTTTAATCAGACTATTTAAAGCAACCGATGCAACCGTTCATTATTTACAGTGTAGTTTTATTTTGCGAAACTGGTGCAAAATTGCGTTATTTAAATTTATTACATTATTATAGTTTCAAAAAGTTTTTATGAAGATAGCAACAAATAAGATATTCCTAATTTGACATGATAAAATCTAATTATAGATGATGCTAAATGTTTATCAAATGTTTCACGCAAGATGGACCTTACACCGAGATGCTTACCAGCACAAAGTCGTGAAAATTATAGATGCTATGTGAGTTAAGGCGTTTGACATTTATTTTTTCAATACCAAGGGATTTTATTATCTTAATTTATATTTTATAATGAATTTTCTAATTTACAAGGCTCGTGCAAGCTCTTTTTGCAGCTGATAAATACTTCCTGGTCTCCGGTTCTAATGGGTAAATAATATAGAATATTGTATATTTTCCAACCAATAATGCCGCAAGGCAAAAGATTATTCATTAAACGAAATAAATCCGGATTTCGAGACATTTTTATATTAAAATTATTTTCTCATACCTGCATTTAATTTACAGAAAAAAACTTCGGTTATCAGAGGTTGGAGACGACCTTGAAGCCTTCGTTAAGACATCTGATGACGTTTTTCGCACAATTCTGGTATCGGAAGATGAAAATATGAGCGAGGCAAAAAAAATACTGCAGCGAATCGAAAGACGGGACCTTTATAGTTTCGTTAACAAGGTTTCCATTCCATCCAACATAAAAAATAATGTACGATATTTCATTAATTACCATTTATGTACAGAGGGTCCACCAGTGATCTGTTATCAATTACAATACTATAAAATTAAAATTATTCCAATTTCATTTAGCTGAATTTTCCCACCTGAAAATCATGTATTTTCAATTAGTTTCAGAACAATAAAGCGATATATGCCAAGGAGATATTCGAACTTGCTGAAGGAGAAAATAATAAAGACCTCAAAGTTGAAGACATAATTGTTGATGTAAGAAAATCCTGCCAAAATGAAGCCGTGATTTTTTACACATATATTATTCACCTTTCGACACTCATCGCTTTAATTTTCATTTAGATTCTGCAATTTGACTATGGGATGGAAAATGAAAACCCTTTGAATTACGCCTATTTTTACTCCAAAGATAAACCCAAGGTGGCAAAAAGACAGCACATGGGAAAGTACTCCAAAATGGTGCCGCAAATGTTCGAAGAATTCTTTTTGATTTGCATGTGTAGGTCCAAGCTCTATGTTTCAGCTGTACGGAATGGATTTGAAAAATGGTGCATTGACAAAGGTTTCGAAAAATAATACGATACAGAGATCAAATATTGAAAATTGTTCATACTGTACGTGTTAAAGTACATGTATTTTTCACAATAACTTATTTTATTGGGGGTTCATTGCCTTTCAAATATAAAAGGTGTAATGTGAAATACGATTTTTTAAAAACAAATTTATGGCCGGGTTTCTTAAATTGGAGCGATATACTATTTTACTCGCAAGAGTTTAGTGTAAATCGGAAATCACAAATACTTTAGACATAAGAGGATGCCTATACATACACTTGTACATTTACATTTTATATAGCACAGGTTAAATTATTGAGATAGGCAAGGTGAACCATTTCTTCCAAATGCATGTACTGTTCAGTTGTTCATCATCTGGAAAATGTTTTCAATATTATAACAATATTATAAAGAATAAAATTGTAAAAGGAAACTTATCGTGGTCGTCAATAAAATGCACTGTACATGTATCAGCGTTGTTAACAATTTGTGTACATTCTTTCCCTTCAATATCTTAGTTCCAGATATGCATTTTATTTTTTGTATTGTATGATTCGTCTGCTGCTTACACGTTTTTTTTTAAAATTTTTAAATTTTCGCATTTAATTTTAAAAAAAACTAACTAGGCAAAAATCCAAAATCAACGTGAAAAACTGCGTCGTTTGATAATTTGAATTCTTGCCAAGTCTTTTATTGAATGTAACGAACGAATGCTCAAAATATATTTACCAACTTAAAAATTCATGTCGTATGTTATTTTATGTGGCAATTAAAGGTGATAAAGAATTTAAAATAAATTTACATTGATTGCCTATATACTGACGACGTGTGTGGAATGTTGCAGCATTATGTCATTTTCATTTTTGGCTGCTCAATTTTATTTTCTGTTTTTATACTGTAAATTAAGCTTTTCCCGTACAATTAACTACTAATTGGGTTCCACGAAGTCACCAAGCGATTTCTATGTTAAAACTCATAAGATTTGTTTGGCGACTTTATGGACACCTAAATTGTATTTTCGGTTTGCATGTATGCTTGAACTCATGTATATGCCAATATGTTTTAATAATATGGAATAATAAAGAAATATACAGTAATACAAAATAAAGAATATTAAAATAAATTATACAACTATACTTTATTATACAAAATAAGAAATACATATATATATATATAATACAGTAAGTTAGTCACAAAAAATGTATTATGCCGGGTTTTAAGTAAATATTTAAGCTTTACCCTTATCATTGGATGTTTTAAAAGTTAATTGCTCTTGGTCTGCGGATATTAACTCAGTTCCGTACTAAGATAAAACGCGCATTTCCTTTAACCTTTTGGCAAATGTAACTTCGTCAAATGACTATGATTTTTCTTTTGCCAAGAACATACATGTACGTCATGAAAAATGAATGATTCATTTCTTAGCATTTCTTGAAGGACAACGCGTTTATACATGTATGCACGTCATTCTTTTAAATGCCATGTATAACCTACTGAATCTGATTGCATGCTTGATAGCGATCCAGTAAGCCGTGTATTGACTCACAATAAAATAGGGGTACTCAGATAGATGCGTTACAATTACGATTTTGACAGGCGTGCGTGAAATCACGACGTGTTCAAACTCGACGCGCGCTAATTGGTTTAAAATATTTAATCAAGGTTATCGCTGTTTTTAATTAATACATTAATTTGCCCACGTGACTTCACAACTGCCAAAGGTGTCATTCGTAAAAATTCTGTCTGAGTACCCCTATTGGGAGTTTGGGACTTCTCAAACGTTTTATTAAAAAAAAATGTGGAATTAGTAGTTTTGTTATAAACTAGCACTTGAATCCCTGCATTTCGCAACATTGCGTAATATTAGAAAATAAATGTGCACATTTAATTTTTGTACATATAAAATATAATTTATTTTAATTATATACTGTAAATGCAGTCTTATATTTGTAAAATTATAGCTTGTAAATATACCGTGTTGTAAAACCCATCGTTCCATACTTACTAACACGTAGAGGCCTCCGTACCATTCGTGGGCGTTCCTACTTGCTGCTGCTGGGGCGAGTCCACTTGCTGGATTATCTTCAGGGAATTGGGGTATAATGTCAGTCTGCTAACACATTCATTGTATGAGCATGGATTAATAAGTACGAGTATTGTTTGGTTGTTATTTGTTCGCACGTTGGGCAATGCTTATCAATCAGTGATCACTCACATTTAATAGTGTGATATGGTGCTTCAATACTCATTCCTTCGTCGAACAAGCCTGTGAGTTCCAATGGATTACAAGAAGTACTATTCAACGTAAGCAAAGTGTGCTACTGGTATGTAGGCCTACTGTTTACTGACTTTTAATGTGTGGTATGTGACTTCGTGTAATATTTGTAAGAGAGTGTTACGTGACGTGACATTTTTACATCCATTGTTAGTTTATTTCGCCCGAAAGGCCGGTTATTTTGGCCTGTATGCCGATTGTTCAATTTTTCTAGATGTGCGATGCACGCTGTACAGCGCGGCGTGTCAAAAGTTCAAAAACCACTCATCGCTAAATTTGCTCGCAAATGTGTCATCTGCGTGAAATCCTTTTAAACTTTACCTTTTATTAAATTTGTTGTAGTTCTTAGATATTGATTCGAAATTATTATTGTAAAAGTTACAATAATTTTAAATTTGTTCTGAACATGAATTTATCGATCATCAGACAGACGTGTTATTCCTCGCGTACAGTACGTATTTAGGGTAAGTTCAAAAAGTTCTGTTTTATAGAATGTGAATTACGAGAAATGAAATGTTTTAATTAGTCAATTGTAAAAACATAAATGAAGCCTAATTACTTTCAGTTTGAAATTTTTTTTTAAAAAAAGGCATGGTTACAGGATGGTTAGTAAAATGCTGAGAAATATGCGCTTGACTTTTCGGACACGCCTAAACTTGCCAAGTTTCCAAATATAACTTTTTTATTAATTTTGGAAATAATTCATCCTATTTTTATTTCTTTGTGATCTTGATGCACTTACACAATGTGTCATAAAGTGTCACTCATTATGAAGTCGGTGTATTTCCAGCTGACACCTGTTCACACAGTTGCCAGTAATACCTGTATATGTCTTGTGCTATGACAGATACAAGTTTCAGTGCATCGAACTTTCAGGGTTTTATGCAACGGTGAACTACATAAAAATGTAGTTCGATGTGGAACCTGAAGTCTTTTTCTGTCGATACTCTTTGAAACTGTACTGTAATTTACTCAATAAACAGAGCAAGCAATAGTGTAAATACATGTATTTGAAATAGTATATGAAATATTTCATATAAACTTCGTATATAATTTCGTATAAACTGATCAAATTAACCTGATCGAAAATTAGTTCTATTTATAAAAATCTATCTACTGAACAGACTATATTTACATTGAGTATTATCAACAAAAAATTTCTCGAACTTGATTTACCAAATTCATATTTATCATACATTATCATGTAATATAATATTAAAATATAAGAAATTAAATTATGACAATTTAAATGATAATGCTTATAGATTCTAGAGTTCTAGAGCGAAGTATTTTTCTTTAAAAGAAAAATGGTTAATTTCGGAATGTGGGAGAGTATATGTAACACATATATTTGATTTATTATTTTTCCGTTTTTCAGTCAAATCCGACTATCTGAGATCCCATATGCCAACTCCCTTAGCTTATATTTTATAGACTAATGGTAATTAAAAACGTATAAATAATCTGAGAACTTCTGCTGAGTTTGATAAGCATACATTTTCTTTCTTTCTTTCCAAGAAAGAATAATTGAATTAAAACCATTCATAGAATTTACAGAATAAAAATTCTTATTATCTAACGCATGGGTGGTGGGCATATTTACAATACAGCCTTTATTTAATCTGAAATAAGGACGGTCATCAAATGTTATGCAACGTTTTCCATAGTAATAAAAAAAAGATAAGCGGAAATGCAGTGCATAGTTATTTATTGATACTCACATTAACCCTGTTTCATAGATAAGACTTCCTTGTTATCCATTGAAAGAAACATTTGTTATTCTGTAATTAAGCGCGCTTCATCCATAGCTTATAATGAGACTGTTGCCTAGCTGTTCTGGCATTTTAGGTACATTGTAAAGGCATTTATCAAAACGAGCTATTAAAGTTATGGTATATCCATAGTAAAAAATCCAAATCTGTGAGCATCAGTCTCCATCGTGAATTAAGTATCTTCAGGCTGGTTAAGAGTTTTCAAACATAGGCTCATAGAGTACGTAGGCTGCATTATTTTCATCAATTGTTAATTAAAAAACTTCAAGTGTCTCCACAGGTAAAAATCAATAAGAAGAAAATTAATTAAAAAATATCGCACCCCCTCTTCAGAATTAACACAACTGAAACTTTGTCATTTTTGAGATAAAGCGAGTTGTAAAGCATGATAACATTTATTGACAATACTGTCATTAAGCGGAAACTATGGTAAGCTAAGGTGTGTCGTTTTTATTGAACGTTGAGCTCTTTTTTGCTTGACTTACTGTAATTCTGTCCAGAAATTGAAGATTTGGTATTTGTCATTTCTGAAGCATATTGGTGCAATAATTGATGAACAGATTTAGATAACAAAGTTACATGTCAGAATATGTTGAAAATTAATGTACTGTTTACTGTAATTATGTACTGTTTATTATGTATTACGGACCACCCTGTAGATACTTTAGTATTTCTTGTTTTATATGTTTATTTGAGATAACGCTATAATGCATTCACAGGGTTTTTTCCACTTGAAATGATTAGTTGTCATTAAACAACGAGATATAAAACCTTGACATCGTGTTTGGAGTACATGGGTTGCGTCATAATTTCATAGTCCCAATTGAAAATGTGTTTACAGGCTATGGGTGAGAGCACGTTGGTACTACTTATTCATGTGATTTGTTTACTTATTTTGAACCAGTGTCGCGTAGTGGTATTGCAAACTCATACCACTAGGCGATACTGGTTTTTAAGTTAATGAAATAAATGCCAACGTGCTCTTACCCTTAGAAAGGCATTTCTAAGATACTTGATAGACAATGCCGAGTCAGTTTGGATCGTTGTATTGACATTGCTCCACTTTTCCCTTATTTTAAATTTTTTCATGCCATTTTAAATTTCAGGATTGATAAAATGGCTTTATTGAGGCTTGAAATTCCGTCTATACAAAATGACAATCCACCTTCTCCAGATACTGCTTATGACGAACTTCAATTTCCGCACATTTATGAAGAACAGTCCTTGGATTGTCGTGACAACTACACAACACATGAAGGTTGTTCATAATCTAATTTGGCACAATTTCATCAGCTCCGCTTCAATTATTTGTACATTTTGTTTTTGGCTAAATTTCCCAGTTTTCACAGCTCATTTTCATAAATACATACAGTAGGCTACTGAAAATGCAAAAAGTTTACTTTTTTAAACTGGAATAAAAACTTTTCTTATCAAAGTCACAACCAGTTCACTCATCACTCATGAATGAATTGCCTGTAATTGTACACTTTATTTTGGAATTTTTCAAAATTATATAGAAAAATAATATATTATTCCAGTAAATTTGAATAAGAAATGCTACCATCTATTTTACAGGTCAGTTTCCATACACCCATGCATATCGGGAGAACATTCATTTTGAACACTTTTCCCGCGATGTTTTTTTACCTGGGAAACCACTGGAAGCTAAAATTGTTCACGTTGAAATAGTTGCATTATCAGCAAATATTCTAAGTCCAAATATGTACGTTTTTTTTTTTTAACAAAAGGTTAATTGCTTATTACTCAATAGCTGCGTCTTCTTAGTACATACTGTATTTTAATTCTATTTTTAAATATCAATTCCAGATATACTATTGAATTGCGACATGCAAACTTCTGTTGGCATATTAAAAGGCGGTACATTAATTTTCTAAATTTGCACAGGCAGCTTAAAATGCATCAGGCCAAGTTGAAGCTTCCTTTACCAACTAAAGCGTAAGTTTTTTTACTGTTTGTAACATGTAATGGAAAATCAGTGCTTTCATTGCACTGAAATTTTTCAGACCTTGACAAAAAGTCTCAAAAATTACCTCATACCCCTTGCGCTGCCTTTTTATTTCTTACACTTGAGTAAAAAAATCATTAAAAATTTAAATCCTAAATGTCTACCTTTCATTAATTATTTGTTTATTAGTTTAAAAACATTAAGGAAAATTGAAAATGGATAGATAATGGCTAAGAAAACAATAGTTCTGAACGCTTCAGTTCTACCATGGAAATTTTATTTTCACATGTGTGATTTCAGTTTAAATGGAGTTAATTTTGAAATATTATGGAGTCTTTTAAAATCCAACTGTTATAGTTTTAAGGAATCGATTGATCAAATTTTTCAAAATACAATGAAATGTTAAGCTTGGGTGCTTTATTTTTGTTTAGGCATAGAGAAGCCCGTTCATTTAGGAGCACGGTTAGAAAAATCCAAAATATTCCGAAATTTCCAATGACCCAAGAGACAATAATTGGACACGATCGTCTGACCCGAAGAGCGGTTAGTTACAGCTGCTTCTTATGAGATTTGTAAGCACATATCTTGTTTTTGATTTTTGAGGTTTTTCACACCCTTGTCCATCCTCACTGTTTGCAGGTACAGCTAGAAAGGTATCTGAATGCCATTCTCCAGTGTCCAATGTTTAGAAACTATCATCAAACAGTAAGTCATTGTATTGGCGTATGAGCGCTAAATTGTGGCTTTTTTTTTCATTTAAATACAGTGTGAGTCAGGTAACATGGACCAATAGCTCTATGGCCCCTTGATGTCGGCCTCCGTGCAGTGTTTGTCTGCTATTCTGTAAAGGGCCAATTGGGCGTGTTTAAATTTGGGGTGTTGTGGTCAGGCCCTGGTTGTGGTGAACCAAGCATCATACCAAAATCTTAATGACAAGACTTGATTGTATCCCTCGATCTTGTACAATTTGGGTTGAAGATTACTTTCTCCTCCTTGGGATGACATTGGGGACTCCTTCCCCCGGTGTCATCCGATAGCTAATATAGTCAATTCAATTCAATTCTTTACTCTACAGTCAGTAGGCCTACATAGTACCATTTGGCAGGGCTGATCGTAATACAAATTAAGTCAGACTATAATTCTCATCCGAGAAAATACGGACAAGGATCTCGATTTTGCCGAGTCTGTTCAAACCACCAAGGTTTAATAAGGAAATACGGTTTAAACATGTGCAGAAGGTGTTTCAGGCAATATGCCGACACAATTGGCTTCAAGAA
>JAQGAO010001924.1:0-21879 GCA_034697705.1 Ommatoiulus sabulosus | reverse complement strand
TCCGCGGCCATTTTGGTTGGGGAAAGGGGATAAAACGGGGGAAATATGGGAAGGGGTTATATATTCGGGATCGAGACTTCCCCCTACATTACTCCCCGGGTGTTCCTGAGTGTTGCCAAAAAATTTCGGATCAATCGGACGTGTGGATGAAAATATCCTAGGTAATATATAAATCAAAGATGGACGCGTTTTTTTCTTTTTTATACATTATAATACAGGCTCCTGAAATAAAACAAGTATAATTCTTAAAAATCTTAACAGAGTCATTTGAATATTACCTAAAATGTGTCGCAATTTCAAAAAAATAGACCGTTGAAAAATGTAGATTTTGGGCACAGATAATGCTATAATGCTACATTATATATTGTAAAAGTGTGTGTGAATTTGCCCTTACCAAATACAGCTAGTACATCAAAGTGCTTTTTACAGTTTAATTTTCTATTAATATTAGAAAAAAAAGTCAAACTTCCCTGTGTTAATATAATATACTTTGTAAGCAAAAACCTATTTTTTTCCTGAATGACCGGATAAACTTATTAACGTTGGTTTTATAATTAATAGGTCGTAAATATCCAATACCGCTTAAAAGATGATTATTTATCGAAGTGGGCATAAAACACTAAGTTGTGATTACTAATTACATATTATAAATGAAATCAGGAAATGAATGGCGAATGAGTCTACTTCTCACCCTATATTTTTTAGTTAGTATGTCAGATGACATTTAGTAGATATCTTGATATACAATTAGGTAATAACTATCAGTTATAAATTATTTTTTCCGCACATTAATACCGGAAGAAATATATTATTAGGAGTTATATAAACTGGTTTTGAAAAAACAAGTCAGCGATTATTGCGTGAAATAACTAGGTCTGGAGTCTTATATTGCAAAAATTGGGTATGATAATTCGTTAAAACTGGACTAATACGTGAGAACTATATACAAGAAAAGCGAGATTCATTTTTTAGCATACATGTACATTTTATGAATCAAATTGTAAAATCTTTTGGTGGATCATGGATATAATCCATTGGTGAGAAAATTCAGTTATCCCATCATCAATCGACAATCTGCAATTCTTGCGCACCTTCAGCCAAAGGATTTCACCCTCACGGGCTATAAAGCAGTCACGTTATAACTCGTAGCTCTTCAGTTTATAATATAGGTTTGCAGGTATATAGCGCCATTATTTGTCACTATCATTTCCGTACAACTTTTTTGCCCCATTAAATTGCAGGTATCTAATATAGAGAATGGAACGAATGGTCGTGGCAGGATGTAAGCATGACATGGTAACGTTTGGCCTGGAGGCATGAACGTTTTTAAATTTTAATTATTGCGGGTCGAAATGTCTCCTGGCTGCGTTTTGTGGGTTTCTATACTCTGAACATGCATACCTGTAAATGCATTTTTTGTTGAGAAAAACGCTCCAGGGTTATTCGGGGGATGGATATACGTGAGAAACATCAGGCAAAGAGGCCCAAAAACCCAACGGAAGTGCAGACAAGAGTTCGTTTCTCATCGTTGGTGAACACTAAAGTGCTTTAGTTTCACAAAATCCATGCCGAGAATAAGCACAAAAAAAGTAATAAATAATGGTCCTCACAATAAGCCTGGAGAGAAAAGGCGAGCGTCCTGGAATCGAGTTTTAAATTCAAACAAATGGCTAGCGGCATTTTAAAAATTGCACTATTGTGAGACTTTTTTCCATTTTTAGAATTATAAATTACGGCGATAGCGGATTTTTACACACGTAAATTAAATTTCGGGTACGTTTGCAAACTTCTCACGTACTAGACATCAAATTTCGACGATTGATTTATACAGAATCTAAGACGATGTTTGGGTGAAAACATGAAGTACGGAATATCGGATAACATCAATATCGAATGAATTACATAGTCATGAATCGTGAATTTGAAAGATACGCTCATAACATCCTCTACGGGCCATGTGTTGAAGCTAAACATTGCTTCAATTCTTTTCATTTGTAATTCAGATATTTAACGCAAATGCCCCACTTTACACACACTTTCATTCGATATCGCATTATTTTAAACGACATTTAACAACGAGTGTCAAGTGGCGGGCGAATTAAAGGTCATTTCGTTTTATAGTCCTTTTTAATTTTCTTTAGCTTAACAATGCTTAATCAAATTTCCATTTTGGTTTAATTTGCACACGTGAGAACAAAGCACAAAAAATGAAACAAGGAATCTGGCAGGGTGCATGTGATTACAGAATTACCTTCAATTTTATAATCATGTAAAGTAGATCAATTCTTTCCCAAATACATGTATGGACTCGTTTAGATTGAAGCGTTTGACCACAGAACCTGAGTCTAAAGCGGTGCTCAGTTTTATTTACACAATGCATGCTACTTTCCATTTATTGAAAATAAAGGATGATATGATTCTGAAATAAATACTATTTATTTAATAACATTACAATAGCAAAAAAAATATGTAAATTTTAAGATACACAGATTTCACCATCAATCTACAGGTTGCAAACTTCCATTGACTTTGCAAATACAGTATGCACGTAACATGTACTGTACAAGGTCCACTTTTAAATATACAAGGGAACTTTGAAAACTCCCCTTTTTTTAATTCCAAGTTATTGTGATACCATATGAGGTGTGATTGCTGTGATTAATAGGTGCAATAACCTCGACAATTTCCATGATACAAATAATTTAGTCATTTTGATATCAAACAACTATTTTTGATATTCATGGCTATCAAGCCAACAGAAACAGGCTGCTAATTAAACATGAAGTTGACTCATTTCTAACCGGCAAATCTGGTATGATCATAGATGGTCATTAAAATATTCCTCTACGCGGAAGTGTATGATAATATGTTTTAGAGTATAGACACTTACATGTATGTGTTAGATTTAATAAAAGAATTGAATACTCTACTTTGCATATACTATAATGGCCTTATAAAGTCAGTTGACTGTGGACAAAACAAGCATCTTGTATATCAACAGCGAAGTCGTATCGGAAAATATTACTTTTGAGTTTCATATAAATGTATATACAGTATATATATAGACATAATATTATGTGATAAATAATAAATTCCCCTATAAAATATATTTCTAAATCTAATAAAATCATGAATCATTTTCTTCCTTTCAGGCTTTTCATTTTAATCAAGAAATGGCATTATGGATATGAACTAATTTTATAATACTTGATACAAAGTCTCACGTATAGATTTTAGCCAAAATCGATTTATATATTGCTCCATTTGTTGTAAGCTATAACTTCTAGCAATCCTTATCGGTTTTCTATAGTCCGCATAATATTGGGTCAAAGAAATTGAAAACAGTAATAAATTCCGAGCTATACATTTTGGAATCCGGTCAACCTAGACTATAGTATTGGATATTGATTTTTTATCGATTTACCCTTTATTTTTTTAAATAATCAAATTTATTTTATAAATTCACAGATAGCTCACTTAGCCAATCCTCTCTTGCTTTCTCAAATTTCCAAGTCTGATGAAAATGGCATTTTTAAAAATCAACAATTGCTAAGATAATAAATGATCAAATAACGAAAAAGTATGGAGTCTTCCATGAAAATAACTTGAAGTAGTCCAGTAAATGCTGTAAACTTCAATAAATTCATTAAATCATTCCAGCTCTATAGTTATTTCCTGACTTTTTCATGTTTTCTTCAATTATTTCAAATATTAGGGAGTTAATTGGCACACCAAGGCAGGCAAGACTAATGTGCAAATTGATGCAGTCCGTTTTTAGTTCAATCTCGTGCAAGTGATGTACATGAAGGCATCGTGTGCAATAATTGGAGCAAAAGCATTTAAATCTATAAGATTGCCTTAACGTCAGAGGTAATGAGCGGAAATATTCACATAAAAATACCTAATCTTGTTATCAAGTGACATTGTCAAACACTCAAATGATCTCAATGACTCTCTCCACGTGGTCCTAAGCAAACGCTCCTGCTGAAGTTCATTAATTTTCAGGCATAGATTCGGCTACGATAATTGTTTCAAAATAAAATTAACTTTCTAGTATACTGTATACGGTACTGTATCACAATTGTAATTGAATGCAAATGTTTTTTCATTTACCAATTCGGTCTACATTTACACATGTACATGTATACTCATAATAAAATCTTTAATAAGAATTAAAACTGCCAAAAACTATACCTCGATATTAGGATAAAAAAATTACAATAAAATAAAACTCACCAAATTTCAAGTCACAGTCAAAGAGACAATGATCATAAGCGGAATCCTTAATATCATCGTATTAAATGTCAGTTAGTGACGATCCTGTTAGAACATTTGCGCTGGTCCGTAATTGCATTTCGGTTTTTTGTAAACCACCGCGTTAATTACTCCTCATCGATTTCTTACGGGCAGACAGAACTACCTAGGCAGAGTGTAAGTGAACGAGCAATAAGAAAGCAAAGTTTTATCCCAATTAGCAAGTAGGTTCGTACGTGTATGACTACCGAATTCACTTTTTAAACAGCACCGGACACGATCACGCACTACCTTCTACGTTCGTATCTCTCACCTGAATGACCGGCCAACACGCTGTTCAGTCAGCTGGTGTTGTTGGATGTGACGTCACCGCGCACCTCTGACCCCGAACACCGCAACCTCTCTCCCTTCAATCCTTCATCCGCTCTACAGAGATTACCCAGACGCTGTACTTCCTGGCTTTACATCTGTAAAACTGAGTCGTACACGATTTACCTACATGCTCAACAGGTTTTACAGACTATTAAAATAAAATAAAAATTGAGCAATGGACTGGATGCAAATATTCTTGTAAAAATTTTATAAGGTTTTTTTTCGATGAATGTCCATGAATTTCGATCGTTATACGAATTTGAATTATGCTTATTTACCTAGAGAAACAAATGAAATAAACGCGGGAAATATCAAATATTAATGTTTTTTAAATTTCGTCGTGAAGTCACGATCGACGCTATTGGCTTAAAAGACGCGCTCAAGGTTATGGCACCAAAAGTGCCATTCGTAAAGCTTCTGTCTGAGTACATCTATTATTTAATAGTAGCATTGGTGCAATGATCAGGAGCAGGTCTTTGGTGTAATATGCACTGTAGGCCTACTAGTACATGCGTTTACGAGGAGAAATTTGCAAAATTGTCCACAATTGTTTTTACAGAGGGCAAATTTTTAAAATTTACAACGTTTTCAGAGCACAAATTTGCAAAATCGTGGATAACATTGGAATACAGTATGTCCATTTTGTCGTTGGTCATGGGAATTTATTTAAAAACCTGGAAAAGTCAGGGAAGTTGAATACATGAAATTTCTGCGGGAACCCTGGTAAAGATCAAAATCACCCCATTTTGTTTTTTGGAAGTTCCCGCTAGTCCAAAAGCATTACCGTTATTTTAATTGATCTTTGCCTACATGTACAATTTCACTCTTTTCACCCGAAAATATCTCACTGGGGACCGTGAACCCTATTTTCGGATTTAATTTGCACCACAGAACTAGTTTTAAAAATCCGGTATGCGAAATTGTGACGATTTTTTTTTGGAGTTTCGGACGTCCGAAAGGAGGGGGGTCCTGATTGACCGGACACAATGTGAACAGGGGGTAGGGAGAAGTCCAATTTTGGGAACATTTTGCGGACGTCCTTTTTGAATGGCCCCTTATGTACGCTTAATTATTGTTATGAGTGGATAAACACCTACAAATCAGGGAAATCATTATTATTAAATCGTAATTTTAAGCAAAAGAAAGCACCACAGGATTGCTAAGTATAGAAATGCCAGACTCAATAAAGCCAACCAGATGTCACTCTTGGGTTGTCATGGCAACAAATGATAACAATTCAAATATATTCCTCCTATTTTATTGACTGGAATCCAGATTGCAATTTTGCCATGAAGTTAAATTTGGAAATGCCAATGGAGCGGACTTTGGCTATCATCAAACCCGATGCTTGCGACAGGAGCGAAGAAATTGAAGAAATCATTAAAAACGAAGATTTTACTATTTTGCAAGTAGGAGTTTAACTTGTACCCTTTTTTAAAGTGCACTTTTCGCATAAGTCTATATGGAAAATGTTTTTTTAGGTTTATTTACTATTGATTCCATGTAATTTGCAATTTTATAATAACAGAGCAAAATACTTGCAATGACTGAAGAGCAAGCGAGGACATTTTACGAAGAGCATATTGGAAAACCATTTCTCCAAGATTTGGTTGATTACATGACTAGTGGGCCCATCAAGGTACTTGTCCTGACAAGGGAGGATGCCATAGAGAAATGGCGTCAAGTTATTGGGCCAACAAATGTCATTGAGGCTATTGCGCAAAAGCCAGAAAGGTCAGTTTGAAATTTGAAACACTAAAAGACGAACAGACTGTAAGGTTAAAACTATATTCAATAGGATGAAAAGACATGTACTTTCTGCATGCTATGACACAGCAAAAACCGTCATTAACTCTTTCTCAGTTTATGTTCAGCCCTTATGATATTTCAGAAAATATTAAAATTACAAACTTTGAAATTTTTTACAAAATAAAGGCTGTGCAAAGCAGGGAGCATTTCAGAATTAAATCATATGAAATTTCAGCAGCATCTAAAATGGCAATTTTATTTACATGATCGAGTCTTATGATTAAACAAGTTTTAAAATATTGTACATGTTCATTGCTTTCAAAGTGTAAGGGCTAAATTCGGCACTAGTGAATTTAAAAACGCAGTTCACGGCAGCAGCGATTTTCCAAATGCCGAACGAGAAATCCTGTTATTTTTTCCTGAATGTAAGCAAGATCAATTTCTAAATCTGGATTTTCTTAGAACTTGGTTAAGATTACTAACTTAATGACATGATTATATTAGTGACATTCCAGCCGACTGTAACCGGTCAGGAGGCAAAGGAATATTTGTCAGAAACTGTGAATCCAGTCTTGTTGAAAGGCTTGACAGAATTGTGCAAACTTAAACCATCAGATCCGATAGTAAGAAATGCTTGACAGCATGTTGGCAAAAAATGCAAACTTTCAAATCCTACTGAAAAATTTCTCACAATTAATTCTGTAATTTGCAGATTTGGTTGGCAGATTGGCTTCTAATAAATAATCCCAACAAGCAGTCCAATGGAGCTTCAAACGATAATGTTGAATCCAGCGATGAATAAATTTGAAGCCATACAAAAAAAAACTCATTTAAGATGAAGTGTTATCATGTAGATAAATGTTACAATAAATAACCTTGAATGGCTTTGGTAAATTTTATGATGTTAAAAGCAAATTGCTTCATCCTTAGGCATTGACATAAGATACCACAAGTATATTATGCATCAATTCTAATTGTTATATTAAGTGAATCTGAGTTTGAGGAAACGATGAGTTATTTCAATGCAAAGATTAATAAGTAGAATTAAATTAAAGTTTTATTTTGTCAAATCACAATTGTAATAAGCATGTAAACACATTTGGAACAAAAATGATTGTATTTTCATTATTTTGCTTAGAAATTAACTGTGATGCAAATCGCCTAATTATTAGCATAAAAAAATCAGATCATAATTCAATGAATTCAAAACTTCTGTAAATCCATGAATCGCTATCATTTCTATTCAATAAGATACGGTGATGCAGAAAAGTGACTTGTATCACATTTCATGAGTACGTGGTATTGTGGTAAAACAGCAAGACTTGCGCCGAGTAATTTGGTGGAATAATGCTATATCCGAACTTTAGCAAAAATCACAAATGGTCCAGCCTATTACAAAAATCGCTGGTGCCTAATTTCAATTAAAAAGCTTTGGCTATGCTTTTCCTATAATAAAATGATTCTAAGGCTTGACATCTAAAAACACCTGAAAGTTGCACAGAACTTGTTAACAATGGAACAATGGAAAAACCCATTCAACTCTGTTCGTGCATCCTTCAACAAATCTGTCATGAAAATCGACCAGGGATTTCAATCATATAGGACCCATAAAACGGCAAGAGTACAATTTTCATAGAAAATCTATTTTGAAAATGATGACATCAAGAATTTCTTGTTCATAAAACGTTGTAAATAAGATAAATGAGAAACTATCACTGCATTAATTATTTAAAGAGAATGCTAAACCTCGTAGTGATAATGTTAGATAATGCATTACTCGGAAACTTTTTCCCAATGCAAAACTGTGTCATCTGCTTTTAACTATCATTCTCAAATTATATTTCTCCATCAATAAAAAAAATAACCATAGATATAATTTGAACATGAAAACGAACAATTTTGAATGTTTTCCATGTTTAATTAATTTTTTGAAGATAATGAAGAAATGCAACATTTTTAATCATTAATGAAAAGCGGTTGCCATAATTTAAGTTTAGGGAAAATACTTATTTTTTAATTCTTATTTGTATCCAGAGCTGCTTTCAAAACTTCTAACATTACAGGCCTAAGGTTAGCACCTTCTTCACTTGGAAGAGACAAACAAATCCATTCAACTGAGCGTTGCTGTGTAAATTTTAACATACCATAAAGGAACTGCAAAATAAGGACAACCATGGTAAACATGGACAGACATAGTGGGAATAAAGAAAAAAAATGGAAATTATCTAATGGGAAGTTTTAATTTCTCCCTATTTGGCAAATACTGCTGTTGTTCAATAAACTGAAATGATTGACTTGTAAACGTGTCACAATTCTAATTCTTCCAAACAAATTGTTTACAGTGTAACTCGGCCTGCAAATAAAAGAAATAAAAGAGACAATAAGAAAAATGGTAACGAGAGTGAAAATAACAAAGGTAGCAGAGCAAACATGTCTTAAATGAAATTCCCAAATCGAGAAAATAACCACACTTGATCAACGCAAATGAGGAACAAAAAGATTCAGTAATAACTACACAACCAGAGCTCCAGGTATATCCTATACGTTAATTTACAAATTTGTGATGATTTGCCATTTTGTTGCTTTCATTATTCTTATAAGATTACCATTTATTTTCCCAATGAATTGCAAAGCTGACGCATTGCAGAAACCAATTTGTTTTTCTATAGTTGGATATTTGATATAAAATGTACATAAAGTTGTTACCTTGCAGGCTCTAGCATGAGTCTTACTCTGGCACCAATAATCAGGCCCCCAGGTACATTCTTTGCGACCAAGTAGATGAACCTGACCTGGAGAATTAGCACACAAAGCAGCAGCCTAAAAAAAGATAATTATAATTACAATGGGTACTTAATTTATTAACTGAGATACACTAGTCCAAATAGGACTCTAGCTTACCTGGCAAATTTGCTTGGGATCAGCGAGCTCAGCAATTAACTGGACAATATACATGCCATAAGCATCAATGATTCCCTGGCACTATAAATGGAAAGCAGCTGTTTTAACAGAAAGACTGAATCATAAAAGTTAAGAATTTACTTCTCGTAGTACCTGCTGTTGCATTTTTTCTGGAACATATGTGCACATTTTCTCCACAGTTTTCACAATATCCTTCTCCACATCAGGGTTCGCCAGAAGTTTGGACAACATTTCCATTGTAGCTGTGCAAATCTCGCACGAATCTGAATTCACGTGGCTGTTGGCTGCTCGTGCTGCGGCAGTTGCATGCAGTAGCATATTAGCAGCAAACTCTCCTTTGCAAAAGCTTAAAATACCACACACTTCCGAAAGATTTTGGCTCTGCATCATATCAAGAATGGGTTCGATGTACTCATCAATTAGGACGTGACATTTATTCTTCCAAGAGGTTGGCAATTTATGGCACATGTCATCAACTGCCAGAATAATGGATTCCTAGTGATGCATTTTAGGTTAAATGTCAGAAATCAAATTGTCCTTAGGTTAACATAAAAAATATGGCCCTGAGTTTACCTTAGTTCCATTCATGTTGAGAAGAACGTGAAGCAGCTCCATACTGTATTGGCAGTAAAGGCATGCTTCTTTATCATCGAATTTCTGACTGGGTTGGAACATTCTTTCCAAAGGAAGTTGCATTTTATCCGGTGTTGTTAGGATTGAAACTCGAGCCATAGTATTTAATGGGCTTTCCTTAATAGGGGTCAAATTGGCTGAAAATACATTTCCAAATGAATAACCTTTTTCTACCTACAAAAATAATAAGCCATGTATACCCTGATCCATCACATTCTATTATACAGGCATACATAAATGACATACTGTACGACAAGTGCATGCATGTCTTAATTTACACATAGAATGCAACAAATGATTCAGAATACGAAGCATTATGTTACTAAACCGTTTTGATAATATATTGACAACTGCTCCATCAAGCTTTAAAGAACTCTGACATCAACGATAATTGTGATACTTAATTAACATGTATTAACTCACCAAATTGCGAGCATAATCCTATTTCGCTGCATACAATTTGTGGGTCTGCTTCCTCGGCTAACAGCGCTAAAATTGCATCGCCATATTGCTCAACAAATCCATTACATTGACTAGCAATAGTCTTGGGCAAAAACGAGCAAACTTTCTCAATTGCATGTTTAATATTTTCCTAAAATTTAAAGATTTGTTGAAGTTATTCACATTTGATGTAATGGAAACATGTCAAAGAATACCACATTTAAATACTTACCTCTGTTTTATTGTCTTTTAACATTGTTTGTAATTCCTTAAGTACAAATTCGCAGATTACACACTGGGCATCATTATGACCACGCATGTCACAATTTGTTGGTGGAGGTCTATATGCTAGTGGTTTTGATAATGGGACCTTCACAATGACAGCTGTAAGGAATTCATTTAGATAACTTTAAGAATGCAAACCAAAAACAAGCAAAAAACTTGCTATACTAAAGAATTCCATAAAGACATTACCATCTTTGTTAATACTATTTTCATTGATGTACTTTGGTTGATTTACACTATTTCCATACGAAGCCTTCTCGTCATTTCCAGCAATAAAGGGTTTTTTACGCATTAAGCGAAATTTGGATTGATTCGGACAGAGATCCATTGCTTTGCAGATCATTTTTGGGTCCTGCAATAATAAAAAAATCTTCTTATATGGCGCTTCTCTTGGTGCACTAATCTGTGAAAAATCTTATTCTATATTACCATCTCCATGGTTATAAATTCGTAGATCATGTCAAAGTATTGATTCACATAATCTTCACACTGAAAAATATAATGACATTGTTAGAAATACGAGCTCATATTGATGGATAAAATTTACAAGGAAAAGGTTAAATCAGAAAAATCCCACCTGTTGTTGGAATGACCCCGTCTGTTTGCAAAGCTCATTTAAAACCTGGCGAACTTCAGCCTTTGTTGAATTAGCAGTCACAATATCTTTCAATCTGGTGATCAGCTGTACGCAAAAATCACATTCAGGATCAACTGAATATGCGTTTTGAAGTCTTACTATAAATGTCGACTTTTTCCCAACATCTAGGCCATCAATGCACATAGCAGCAAAGGCACAGAACTCATCTGGTTTCTAAAATGCAAATGTCACTGTTATTAATTATTTCAAATATTATTACTCAATTGAATCTTTAAATCTGCATTGTCGTGACCTTTTTACACAAGAAATATACGCATTTACTCAATCCTACTTTCGAAAATATCAACTTACCAACTGAGTCGTAATGTATGTATATATTTTATCCATGTTTGAATTTATCGTCATTACGCACTAAAACGAGTTACAAAAAGGCAAATTAGTACATTATGTAAGAAATATATCTTATTACTTTACTTAAAAAATCAAAGATTAATTACCCCTTCTTTCATGTAGCCATGGAATTGATCGCATATTTGTACAAGTTTTGCTTTCAAAGCATCCTTTTTAAAAGAAAAATATGAATCCATTATTAATTCTTTTAAATTATAAGTGAAAAACTGAATGAAGATATCAAAATACTATACTTTGCCCATTTTTTTCACAGAATCAATGACATCAACGACAAAATTTTTGCAATCTACGCAATTATCCCCAAGTATTACTTCCCTTGGCGTTTCCTGGGACGAAAATATTCATGAAATCAACATAATGACAACAGCTAGCAAAGCATGAATGAAATCATCCAAAAAATAACCACCTCCACTATCCTGATATCCTCAACAAGCTGCTTCATTTTATCCGAATTACATAGCCAGGCTACAGCACAGACCATTTGCGGGTCCTATAATGGATTTGTAGAATGCTTTGATAAAAATTTCTTTGCACGTCACAAAAATCCGTGGTTAAAAATATTCCAATTTACCATTCTTGAAGCCAACATGTCAATGAGTTCAGGAATAAATTCATCAACTAACTGAACACACTAAAAAAAACAAATTTCGATCCATAATCAATACACCATCACTGTTGAACAAGATCTGAAGAGGGGAGGATCTAAGAATTTGATCTGTTGTTAAAGATATTTTAATGAAAAGTGCAAATAAAGCTTTTTGTTAAATCGTGAATCTAATTATTCTTCAGTATTGTTTGAAAATAATCCTCTAAAGTTATCTAGATGGCATAGGGACCAAAATAATTTTCATGATTCTCAAAATTTCAGATCAATGAACGACTGCATAGCAACAGCTATGAAGTGAGACTTTACTTAACAGCAGTGGTAAGGAAGCACTTATTCCTTGCATGAGAAATTATCAACATTTATATCTATAGGACAATTATAATGATAGTTGGAAAACGTCAAAGCAAAACAGCCAAACCTCATTAGCAATAACTTTAATGGGAAAGTAGATATGACAAGTTCCTTCCAGAACTTCCTTAATCAGCTCCTAGAAAATACAATACAATAAGAGTCATACTGGTTAAGCCTTTTCAAATTATTTAAAATAAAATTTGTTTACTTGAGTGGTATTGCTGAGAAGCTCATCTCTAGCTTCTTGAACCATTTTCTTGCAAGTCTCACAAATATCACTCTATAATTAATGATAAAAACAGTTAATACATAGATTTTTTCATTCAATAAAAATTATGTAATTTAATATTACAAACATTATCAGGGGGAAGCTTCTTGAGTTCCCACACTACTTGGATACAATGCTTGACCGCACCACACTTCTTCGCAGTCTGCAAATCTTGGCACCAGTAGGACGATCCTTTGGCACATTCCTTGGGTCCAATTGCACTCGCCAGTTCATTGCCATAGGCTGTGATTTCAAAACCACTAATGCAAGCTGCTGCAATGACATTTTAATAAACAGTATAGGAATTAAATATAAACGAAATATGATCATGTACCAGCTATAAGGTTTGCATGACAGCAACTGAACATTATTAAATGATTGCATAGAAATTAATTAACAAACGAACTACGAACAGTGAGGCCATGGTGAATGCACACAGTTCATGATGTACATGTATGAGATTGAAAGTTACAAAGTCAAAAACATGCAGCAAGTGCAGGTTTTCAATGGCAAATAATAAAGTATTGGCTCCTAAACTGTGGTTAATTGGCCAATATTTCATGAGTCGTGAAAGTCTTGGAAAAAGTGTAAACTTCAAAATTGCATTGCTTTCACTCATCCTAGTCATTAAGGTAAATCAGGAAATGTAGTTTCCTGTATGATTAAAATCGTGGAAAATTTGAAAAAATGGTCGAGAAGTCTCCCGTATGTTCACTTTAAAACACCCAACCCAGATAGGTCACTAAGTTTAGACGTTCTAAAAATTCCATTATATTTTGGTATCAAGCAAAAGCGTTTGCAATTTATTGGTCAGTCAACATTGCACTGGTTCCATACAAGACTGAACATACACATATGAAAGAGGAGATAAGGAATTGGCATTGGTGGGGACCAAATTAAATTACAGTACAATTTTAATGGATAAAATAACAGAAGTATTGCAACGTCCCCTATTTCCCATTGACTATGACAAAGAGGCAGCCCAGTACCTACCTCTGAAACAAAGAACTTGATCAGCTGATTATGAGTCAGCTATGTGCAACTAAGTCAAACAAAAACGAACCTCAGCAATGTTGAAAAGATTAATAGCCATTTTGAGTAAAACAAAATGTGGAATACGCCTTTGAAAGTTCTTTTTCTGACTTGTACAATATACTGTAGATTTTTGAAATATAATGTGCATATGTACTGTATATCAATAAAATGTCATACATGTACATTTATTGCCCTTACAGCATGTAAAAACCATGTATTTCTGCATGTTGGATAACAAAATATCTCTTTATATGCCATTTACTTTATGCTCATATAGGCAGCTTCTACCTTTGCAAAATGCAGCTAAACACTGTACATGTAAAACGAACATGTGGCACGAGAGGTCATTTCTAATTTTAAAATGAAAGGGACTGCAACAGATTTTTGTCTCCAGGCTGTCACCCCACTGCTTACCAAGTGCATTTCCCCTTATTCTTGACCTTGACTGTTGCCCAGGCGTCATGCAGCAAAGTTTTGAAACATGTTGTTGGCATTAAATTCTATTTTAAGGACAAGGGTCACAGCCTACTTCGCAGGGCGCATATGATACCAATTAGAGAACCAATTTCCCAGAATTCGGATAAAATTTCTGGAAGTTAATTTATCCATTCAACAAAACAAAATTTCAACCATAATTTCTTTAAACCTAACAATTTAGTAGCAATACGAGTATGTACTGTATTTAGATGCATGCATGCACGTGACGTTCGTTTGAAACTGAAACTACCTACTAGCTGCAAGAAAGCAGAAGCTAGCCGCACGTCCTTGTTATACGTGAGCTGCTGACGAAATTAAACGCATGAATTTGAATATATACATATTAAGGCTTAACTAATTAAGTTACTGATAGCTAGGCGTTGTCACCACAAGCCTGATCTTGACAAAGTGCGCGCTAGATCGACAGAATAAACAATCCGCGAATTTCCAAATTCGTGTATATATACTCACCGAAAGCAATCCACACAACCAAAACTGTCAGTGTTCCTGACGACAACCCCATCTTGACCAAATTCAAAGTAGAAAAATGTTCACGGTCAGTTGCTATGTTTAAATTTTCGTCGATACAAGCTTGAAAGTGATCTTATGGATGACAAATTTCCGTTCTCCTCCCTCTCCTTATCATGTCATTGCCAAACAATCCCGAGTCATATGATCACACCCAAACCATTCTAGCTACGACATGCGCACACAATGTTAAAGCGAAACAGCCAACTACTAGTGACATCTATTGAGTGATTAGCGCAACTCTAATATAAAGATTTTCGCGCGAATTCTGTGAATTTAAAATTACAAAGTATTAAACGCATAATTATACATGTAGTAAAAGAATATATTATTTTGTATAACACTAATCAAATGGTTTTGCTAGAGACTTTTTACTTTCACAGCCAATCATGTTGTGGTTTTAAGGAAAATCTCGTACAATTGTTTTTAACATCTAGCTGAAGCTGAGCCACTTGAAAGAATGAACAAAGACCATTTAAATGGTTTTGCACCAACGTTTTATGATTATATTTTAAATACTATTTTCGGGGTTATTTAGTTAATATAATACAGTTAAAATATAATTTGTATCACGTAAAAAAAAAAAAACGAGACAAGCGACATTACAATAACTGTTATTTAGCTTTATTTTCCGGTTATTTGACAGTTTTACATAAAAAATACTGTTAGTTTTGGTTAATTTGAATTATTTAAGTAGTTTATTTTTACAAAATAATTTAAGTACCATCTATTTGTCTTGAAAATTTCCATTTAGGGTTTAAAACATCAGTTATATCACCCACATTTTTGTTCTAAATTATTTCAAAATAATTTTAACCCCACAATGCTGTCAAAAAAGTGAGTCCCCAGAGCATAATTTCACAAATCTGTCCAATCTGTCCGATTTTGAAAATGCATGTTCACATTTGACCCCAATGGTAAAATCAATTTGGTACTATTTAACATTGTTAGCATTGTCCTTATAGGTGTCTTCAAAATTAGAGTCATAAAATGGACCGTCTTTATCAAAGCCCTCAAAATTGCAGAAGTCTATTATTTGGCAAACTGACTTCGGATCCTGAAATATAAAGTATGTTAATTTCAATTTATTGTTCACACTAGTGCATGAAATGAAACTTGAAATAAACGTCCATATTTATTTCCATAATTATTTTTTTAATTTAACAAATTTTGGTGTATTCGACTGGAATTTCGGTTTGGTATATCGGATGGAACACTTCTACATTACTGGAAATGCTTAAGTTAAGTATAATTGGAATAGAAACAGTTCTAAGTTAATAATTCATAAGTCAGATCAATTGCGTTATTTTTTAAATATCGAATATGTATATAAAATAATATTCCGTTAAATCGGAATAAACGTCCATATTTATTTCCATAATTGTTTTTTTAATTTAACAAATTTTGGTATATTCGACTGGAATATCGGTTTGGTATATCGGATGGAACACTTCTACATGCTTAAGTTAAGTGAAATTGGAATAGAAACAGTTCTAGATTAATCAGATCAATTGCGTTATTTTTTAAATATCAAATATGTACATAAAATAATATTCCGTTAAATCCATGCATGTTTAAACAAAAAATGAACTAGGGATGACTTAATATTATTAGTTGAGCCAGTAATCATTCCTTACCATAGCTAGGATGATAGAGTTATAAATTGCGTCAAAGTATTTATCTGCCATGATGTCTGTGCACTAAAAATGAGGAATTCATATTAGGTTAATCATTCTCGTCTGTAACACCACACAAATCCAAATAAACCGGATAATTACTTGTTTTTTAAGTGGACCAAGTACTGAGCAAAGAGCAAGGAAGGCATTGTGGATGGTATTTTTTGTTGAATTTGATGCCAAAAAATCTCTAAACTCCTTCACGATACTTTCGCAAATCAAACATCTGAAGTCATCGACGGAAGCCTTTTTCACATAAATTTCATTCCCGCTTCCGCACATCGTTGTAAAAATACAGAAATCATCAGGCGTCTAAAAAGCAACGATATAAGTTACTAAGGTATACAGTATAAGAAAACTTTATACTTTATATAAGGAAAAAATAACACGGATCTTATACCATTTTAGTCGTTATATCGTTGTATATTTTATCAGCATTATTCTTAATTGCCATTTTGCACTGCAAGATAAAACATTAGATTTACTAAATGATGTTCATGATCTGACCCTTTTCACCATACTATTAAACATCGAATCTCTAGTATGATTGGACCTACCATCTCGATTTTTTTCGAAATTGTTTTAAACACTAGAAATGATTTTTTAAATATACAATGATGATGAAAAAATAGCGTTTGGATTCTTCAATCTTACTGCAGTCATGAATTTATACTAAGTGAAAATTAAAAAATCAATGAACACAACCGTGCTTCTTTTTATTCCCATTGTAACTTTAAATATACAAGTATATTACTGAAGCCAATATGAATTCCAGGTTCTCTTTTGATTTTAAGGAAACCATTGCTCAAATGATCTAAATGTACATATATTAATAATTCATTTAATTGACTGATACAGCCGTATTTTGATTATTAAATGATATATTAATAATCTTGGTTACGAGCACACAGTGTACTTCTATAATTGCCTGTACGCTAGCTACTTATTAAATAATTTACCATGAATTTGGGCACGTGAAAGCTGGTACACTTCTTCGTTAGTTTGTCCTTGAGCACATTCTGGCAAATTATTTTTTTTTTAAAAAAAATAAGCATTTTCATGTTATAAAAAGCTCACAATATAGTTTATATTATGCAGAATATAATTACCCTTCCTAATTTCTTCGTGACAGCGATAAGGTCAATTGCAAAAGTCTTGCAGTGCTGACAAGTTTCATTTGAAGGCTCCTAAAATGACCATCAATACTTATATTATTTAGTTTTATATTTTCTCACAAAGCAAAGTAACCCATAAATTACTTGATAAACTTCAGAGTGACTCAGAGAATCTCCTAAGGTTTCCTCTTCAGAAGATTGCATTTTACTGGATGTAGCAGCTACAGCTATAGAAAATAGGCAAATTTCACACTGAATATATTATCGATGATAACCCGATTACTCAGAAATTCGGAGCAATTGAATCTATTTACTTGCTCCGTTGAAAGCGCTTCTTTCCATTTCATCTTCATCGTCAAGTTTCTCCACAGTAGGACAAATATCTAGTATTTGGCAAACCTTTTCAGGTGCATCCTATTTCAAGCAAATTTTGAAAGAATCAATGACATTTCGATGTAATCAGAATTTCTATTAAAAAGAGTGTTTTGGAGACCTGGATGTGATTCAAAGTTCATTTCATCACTGAATGTTACAGTGTGAGGTGTATTTGTATGTTTTCGTCAACGAAGTTGCAAACACTTTAAGTGTTTGACAGCTCATCATCAGAACACTGTAATTCCTAATTATGGAGACGTCCTCAATACAATATTTAAAATGTCAGAAAAAAAATCAAATTTAAAACAGTTATAAGTTCGAAATCTTCTATACTATAGTGATAGCGGATTTTTTCATTCCTATTTTTACATACAGGATATTAGTATATATTTTATACACAGTATAGCATATTAATAAACACGGTTCAATGCTGGCCTACTGAAATTGAAAGTTTCTACTTAAAATTAATATTAAACAAAGAATATTTACCAGTTCATGAATTATAAGTTCGTATACATAATCGAAATAAAACTTCAAGTAATCTTCACACTGCAAAATACATGTAGGATACAAATGTAAATCACTATTTCCTAATCGCATTAGGCTATTAACACAATACAGTTAAGTAAAATATTTATTGCCTGTTGCTTATGAGAACCGAACCAAGGACAGAGATGTAACAAAGCGTTAAATAAATCAGTCTTAAACTCGTCTTGAGACAAAATTTCCTTTAACACTGTTACGATTTCTAAACACAGCTCACATCCTGGACCATCAAGATCGTTAAGATCATTAAGATCACCAAGATGATCATTAGATTCACCATCGCGAAGTTGTTCTTCATTCATACACATGGTTGCAGTAGCGCAAAATTTATCAGGTGTCTGAAAACATAAATATAGTCATATATTGTCATTAGGTAATGTAATGTCATGACTGTAATGTCATTAGGTTATTATTATTAGCAATTTTTGATCATCAAAATATTTTGTGCGTTCATACGCCTTCATTCATTCCCGAAATTAACCTCAAATGTTATAAAATACATTAGTAACATTTATTTCTATTTTATTCAACGTTTATAAACAATGCTTACCATTTGTGTTACAACATAATTGTATAATTTATCAGAGCTACGCTTCACTCCAGATCGGCACTATAAAGGATAAGAGTTTTAGAAAACAAAACATTCCAAAATGCTATTATCAAATCGATATTAAAATTAAGTATTAAAAAATAAAAGTAATTTTTACCGCTTTCATCACAACTTTACCCGATAATTTATCACAAAGTGATACAATTTTTTGCTTAAACACATTCCTATCCATGTTTTTGGTAGTAGCAATTGCGTCAACAGCAAACACTTTGCAATCTTGACAAGGATCTGAAACCCCTGATTGATCCTGAAGAATTAATAATTACAACTATTAACATAACCGATTTCATAATATACTGTACACATCCAAATTAAATCGAAACTGACCGCAATTGCTTCATAATCATCAATTAGCTTATTTCGGATCTCCGAATTGCAAAACAATATCACTGAGCATACGGACCTGGAATCCTGAATACAATATATTGATTTTAATAATTGAAATCAAATACTAGAAATTTTAATTTTCCAGATACAACATGTATTATTTGGAAATTACTTTAAATATTCCCATATTATTGCAAATACCAATTATGATAGATTTCACAATTCTTATTTAGTTTCTGATTTGTACATTTTTCAAGTAAAAAAAATATTGCGTGAAATATTTTTTAAAAAGATCATCTATAGGCTAAATACTTGAAGTCTGGGGATAGAACCAGGAGAAGTTAATGAAACTAAGGAAACCTATTATTTTAAGAGAAACGCACTCACTGATACAGAAACAAGCCAGCTTATAACAATTAGCTTATCTCAGACAATTTAATGTAATAGTTTATGCTTAAAATATAATGTACATACCATTTCTGATTTAAATATGGCATGTAGTTCAGAGATATACCGATCCAATTGCCGTTCACACTAAAAAAAAAGCAAAAATAACGAGGAAAGTTGTAAACACTATAGAACATAGGTAATATTATTTTTTGATTTTTAAATAATGCATAAAAAGCTTAATTGCTATTCACGTTATAGCACACGAAAATGTTTTTACGACCCTAAAGCTTGTACCTTAAAAAGTAAGACGTTTACCTCTTTAACAATAACATCAGCGTGAAAGTATTTATTGCATGCATCATCCAACGCATTTCTAACCAATTCCTGCAAAAGTTGTCAAAAAACCGCTTAATTATCATAAACATGCCGAAGATTCAAATAAAACAAAGTTGGCCATTTAATGGCGAGCCTATTATTTGCTTTAAATTTGCCAAGTACTTGGGTGGTGCCATTTCGTAATTCATCTCGGGTTTCTTGAACCATCTTCATGCAGGTTAGGCATACTTTACTCTAAAAATGTGTAAAAGCAACCATCAATTAACATTTCAGTTCAAACCACCGTTAACATGGGCATTATGCAATAGAATTGAACTACACTTGCATCGTCAAGAGGTAGTGTGTTATTTTCCCACGCCATTTCAATGCACTCCTTGACAACCTGGCATCTTTTGGCGGTTTGCAAATTTTGACACGAATAGGACAATCCTAAGGAGCATTCGTTAAACCCGATTTCATTTTCGTTGAAAGCAACAATTTCCGCACTTGATGTGACCGGTACTGCAATAAAAATTAACACAATTGCAAGCAACAGTAATAAAAATTCATGTATTTCAGGAAAACTAAATGTGAGGAAAGGTAGGAAAATAGTACAATAAATATGACTTGAATTAGTGCTACTGAGGTTTGGCATTCAGTGCATGGTCATACACCGAAGAGAATATGTTGAAATATGTTGAAATATGTTGAATATGTTACTGTTTTATTCTGTAAGTAATTATCATCGTAATATACTTTCGTCCTCAAATTGGACGTTAATATGAAAATCGAATTGCAGTTATAATAGGGCGATAAGATTACAAAATGAAAAAAAGTAAATGCGTACAACAGAAAATATCCCATATTCCAAACGTCTACATGTATTTGAGGGCAATGAAAAATAGTCTTTAATGAATGGAAGTGCTATCAAAATGCGAGTAAGAAGACGTTAGTCCATGTTCGATATGAAATAAATCGATTAATAGAAGCTGGACACCTTGCATAGTAGCAATTACGATCTACGGGATAAGCGCTAGAAATCTAAAAATATCAAAGTAATCAATGTAGTAATTACTACAATAATGTACAAGTAATCAAGGAAACAAAGTACAGGTTTTCGATGTTTTTACAAATGAATTACAAAGTGAATTTTTTTCGCTTTTAAGTAAAGAAAGATTAACCCTTTCTTTACTTAATCCTTTACATCAGGGTTTCTTAACCTGGGGTCCATGGATTAGGTACTGGGGGTCCATGAAGATGTTAAAAATAATAACAATAAATAACAATATAATAAACCTGCCCTACACAAGGGGTCCGTCAGATTGTTTAAATATTGCAAGTGGTCCATGATGATGAATAGGTTAAGAAACCCTGCTTTACATGTTTACCCTTTCTTTATTTAATCCTTTATGTAGGTTAGCCCTTTCTTTATTCAATCTTGTATTACTTCATGTTAAATGTTTTAAACTAAACTATGATTAAAATTTTATGATCCATCATAAAGCTGTATAAAATGCACATTTTTTACCCCAATGATATAGAAACTAGAATTAAAAACCGCGTTACATATTTAGTTAAAATAATTTACAATCCA
>JAQGAO010001923.1:0-21883 GCA_034697705.1 Ommatoiulus sabulosus | reverse complement strand
TTTTTGCAAAATGGCTGACACACGCTGTTTCTTTTTGAGGCGATTTTTTGGAGTTTTGTAATTGAAATGTAGTTGAAAGTGCAAAGCTGATAAACTTGAAGAAGGCCGCATGTGCGGCGAAACGTCGTTTTTTAAAACACAATTCTGGTCGTGATTTGGCTTTTTCTGGGATAAATTAATTTATCTATGCTACTGCGAGTGAAATGTGTAGGAACAAAAATGATGGAATACAAACATTTGCCAACAGCATATGCTGGCTTTATGTACAGCACAATACATGTACATGCAATACTGTACGTTACAGCCAAGTTAAAAGCAGATTAATTCGACTTCCTTACATTATTAATAGTTTTTATTTTATCATCTAAATCGTTTTGCAAAGCTATCAGTAGACCTACCATCACGACCATACATTATAGTGCGTTTTTAATTTAAACCCCTCGCTCAATGTTAAACTCAGTTTTTGAATTACTTATAAATCAAAAGAAAGCGTCTGAGACAATTTCGAAACATTAATAATAATGCTGTATGTACCGTCAGATCAAAAATAAATTTGCTTTCTGCGAATAAAATAACTTCAGGAAGACGATGCCCACCATCTTTATAAACAGCACTTGGGTTCATCCAATTTTTAATATCTTAATATTGCACAAAACTGAACGTAAAAATAAGAATAAGCAGATTGCTTTCTCTGCTAGACTATCCCAAGTGGTTTTTGGCTTACAGCAGCATTAAGTTGAAAAATGTGCGCTATATGTCATGCAAGAACATATCATTGGTTCTTTGGGTCCATGTGAAATTCTTTTCATACTAGGCATATTGCCTCCAAAAAACATGGTTAATATTGTGGGTGAGGGCTTTATTCACATTTTGTGAGATTTGTGCATTGCAGTAATGGTAGCCTACAGAAGAGTATCAAACTGAAAGCGAATCAGCTAAGGTTATCACAGAGCATGTTGAAATTCAGTTTGTGATTATGGCATTGGATTGTACTTGTTACTGAATATTATGTTCTTTTCTTCTTCCAGGCAGTTGTAGGAAGTTATGTACCATCATCACATTTTCAACCCCAAGTGGCAATGCTGTGTAACACAAAACAGAAGTACCATAACCAGTATATTGACAGTGTTGGACATTGGGTGACAGATCAGGAAGACAAAGCAGTTTGTTTGAAAGACAAATTGGAGATTCTAGAATATTGTAGAAAGGTACGTTTTTTGCTGTTGTTAGGTGCATATCGTGTAAAAGTAAGAAAAGTCTTGATATTCGAGAAAGGGAATGACACACTCTTAAATTAAGAAAACTGGAATCCGATTACAACAAATGTCTTTATTTCATTGACGTCATCACTGCAAAGTAAAATTGGTATTCATATACATGTAATGTAGGCTATGTAGCTACATATTTGATCAGGACCACTAATGAATTTGAGATACATTTAATCAACAAATTGATATAATGTACAGTGTACAGGCTAAGGAAATAAAAAAATTGCAGAGCTTGTTACCTTGATTTTAAATTTCCGGTAAGCCTACTATTGTAGCTGATCCAATAATGGCCGCTGTATCCAGTCGCGGTGCTCTCCCACTTTCTGTAGGGAGTAAAGCTTCCATAAAAAAAAGAGATCGGATAATGGTCATTTTTAATAAACAAGTCTTGCGTGAGGCAAAAATTCGGTCGTTTTTTTTTTTTGGTTGAAATTATTTCACTTTCTTTCAGGTGTATCCAAAAAGGGACATTACCAATATCGTTGAAGCTAGCCATTACTTCAGAATTGACAATTGGTGTCGTGTTGGGCAGCAGAAATGCAAGGATGTTCACATCGTTAAGCCCTACCGATGTTTGGGTATGTTTTTATGCAGCCTTTGATAATACTGAGGGGGTGATGTTGTCTTAATGGTAGCATGCTTGCATTTTCAAAACTAACTTCCCATACTGCTTATCTGGACATCATGTTTGGATAATGAAATGACATGTTGATGCTAGAGATTTTAAATCGATCTTTCCCTTTGGTGATCTATTTGAACTTGTTTTTTCTAGAAGGTCTTTTTCAGTCAGATGCGCTGCTTGTTCCAGAGCATTGTCTCTTTGATCACATCCACAACCAAAGTAAATGCCTCGACTTTGATGATTGGAATTTGACTGCAGCTAAGTCATGTAACCGTCGTGGAATGCAGCTAAGAAGTTTTGCCATGCTTCTTCCTTGTGGCATCGATGTATTTTCTGGAGTGGAATTTGTGTGTTGCCCTCACAATAAATCTGGAAAGCAGTCTGTGCTTGCCATGAAATTAGAGTCTATTCAACAGGAGCAAAAGGATACCAAAGAAAGTAATAATGAAGCTGTTGCTATTAGTGAAGATACTGTGGATGATGAAGATGATGACACGGATGAGGACAGCTATGAAGATTATGAGGATGATGAATTTGTAAACGATAAAGGCGAATCTTCCAAGGTTAAAATCGACTTAACGAACAAGGTAGCAACCACTACAGCTGCAACAACGACAACGACATCAACGACACAAGCTCCTTCGGTCATGCCGGATTCATACTTCAGTCATTTTGATCCCAAAAAAGAACATGAAGACTTCAAGGCTGCAGAAAAACGACTTGAGGACAATCATCGGGAGAAAGTAACCAAAGTAAGACAAACAAGCTGGTTGTAACGTAATAAAAACTCGAATTACACCGCTTCGATGACCCAATCAAATTATGCGTTGAGGTTTCGCTAAAAAAGGAACAAAAAAATTAACATACAAATATTACGGTAGATGAAATATAAATTACCAATCATGTTACAATGACAAGAGTACCAAGTTGAATTGAAAGTTATTTAGGAGAAATCATTGCTATCAATGTATGTTGCTCATCATATACCAGTGATTGGTTAGCTAATCTATGAACTTAAACAATCTAAATGTTGGAAAGTAAAAAAAAGCCTTTTACAACAATAAATATAATGCTGCTTTTGTTTTCTCACCTATTGAAATGGTAAACAGTTTTTTTTTTCTTTAGGTCATGAAAGACTGGAGTGAATTGGAGGAGCGCTATCAAGAAATGAAGTCATCTGATCCAAGAGGTGCCGAATCCTTCAAAAAGAAAATGACAACCGTAAGAAATAGCTTGTTTTAATGTACTATATTACCACTGCATAACTACGTTGAGCATCTGACTTATAAATGCTTCAAGATTTGTCATTAAATCATCATATCCTTTTTTATTTGTCTGTACAGCGTTTTCAGAAAATGGTTTCGGCCTTAGAAGATGAAGGTGCTGCGGAAAAACGACAGCTGGTTAGTCTTCATCAGCAGCGAGTAATGGCGCACATTAATGAGAAAAAGAGAGATGCGATGGAGTGCTACACTAAGGCACTGAATTTGAACCCGGCTAAGGTAAGTCTTGAACGGTGGGAGTGTAGTGCATTTGCTTTAGTTCTAGGTTTAAAATTGTGGAGAACAGTTCAATAGTGCTGCTTTTTATTTGAAGGCAAATTTACCATGGAAGATGTTCGTAGTATACATATCGACCATATATTTTCCTACTCATCACTGTTTGAATGTATATATTTCAGCCCTCACGAGTTCAGAAATGCCTCGAGAAGCTGCTTAGGTCACTGGAAAAAGACCGCACACACACCATCAATCATTACAAGCATCTGCTCAATACAAACTTGGAACAAGCGAGCAAGGAGAAGCTGCTGACATTGGACCACTTGAATGACCTATCCAGGACTTTGAATCAGTCAATTGGAATGCTTGACCATTATCCAGATTTGACTCGCAAAATAAAAGGAGAAATTGGTAAGTTTTCTATATTCAGATAAGAAATTGGTAAGTTTTATATATTCAGATTCTTAAGTTGGTGATATACCATTAACCGGGTTTATTTCTAGTTGGCTTTCTGGAGGATTTGCGCGCACACAATGACAAGACACCATATTACCTGCAATCCAAAGAGGCTGAAATTGCCATGCTGGAAAAATACAAGGCTGATGTGGCTGCTAGACATGAAGGTCAGTGAAATGTCAAGGGTTTTTAATCAGTTTCGTGCACTGGAAAGCTTTTTTTTCTCATAGAACTCATTTATATTGTTTTATCATGCATTTATACCACAGAACATTTGAAACAGAAGGAACTCCAAAAGCAGCACCATATGGAAATAAAAGCAGAAAAAGAAGAGCTGCAGACTGAAAAGCAGAAAGTAGAAGAGAATTTGGGCGAAAAGTTGGACCGCAAATTCGACCCTGAAAGCATGGAGGATGAAACTATCTCAACTCAGCATTTAGATCATGGATCAAAAGTGATGCATGCCCAGAGTCATAGCATCCATCATAATGAAGTGGTATGTGTATTTGCGGATTTGAAAAACTTTGATTACGTGTGGCTAAGATGCCCAGAGTGTAAATTCTAATCTTATCAAAAACCTACGGTGCAAATCCATGCTTCAGGAATTCATTTTTTTTTATTTTATTTTCCCAGATGTATACTATTAAGAGGGAGTATATCCCGAAGCACAAGAATAGTGCGGTTTATGTGACATTGTCATTTGCTGGTATTGCCTTGTTAACTGCAATTATTGTTGGGGTGGTGTTTCTGCGCCGGCGATCATCACGCTGGCCAGCCAACCAGGGCTTCGTGGAAGTAGATCAAGCAGCTACTCCTGAAGAACGCCACGTCGCCAACATGCAAGTAAATGGATACGAAAACCCAACTTACAAATACTTTGAAGTGCGTGAGTAATAATTTGCCACGGTGTGTGTGCGGCTTGCTTTAGCTCCCCGTTTTTTTCCCCTCCTCCATTCCGTCATTCCTACTTCTGCTTCTATTTAAGAATTAAGTCTTTCTCTAGTATGTGGTGTGATACTTCACCACAAACTATGACTTTCATTCCACTTCATAAATAAGTCTCCTTTCACTTGCTAGAAGTAGCGCACTACGTAGGTCGAAGCAGTCTCTCATGGACGTAGAGCCAAAGGGGACATCCATGTTATTTAAAGTATATTCATATATTATATCCTTGAGTTTCAAAGGCATGCAAAGGAAGTTTTGATAATCGCTCCTTTTTTGTCTGCCGGCACCTCTGTTAGAATCGTGCAAAATTTTGAGCGCGTTTTTCTCCATGGACGCTAAAGCTAGCCTCCAGACGTAGACCAAGCTGCCTGACATGAAGCCTTTTCATATCTGAGTGCAGTTTGAAATCTCGATGAGCAGGTGCAAAAAGCAAGGAGGATGTCGAATACAAACGCTTCACGTTTAGATTACGGGCACAATGCTCTTAAGCATAATAGACCTTGATTGTTGCAGCAAACAATGTGAAAATAACAATTACGCTACATTGCTTAGGAGTTTTAAAATTTAGCAACCATTTTTGGCATTTCCATACAGTTTAAAGTGGAAATGCTAACAGCCGTAAAAAAAATCAGTCCTTTGATAACTTAACTCGGCAACTTGAGTCTAACTTTGGCATAATTATTACTTTTGGAAACATTATTATTCCTCGATTTTGCTTTTGCCATTTTCAAATTCAAAAGCTACTTAAGGTAAATGTTTTCAAAAATTGTCTAATTGTACGAATGAGGCAGCTAAGGCAGTTCTTGCATCATAAATACTGTATATGAGATTCATGTAATTTTTTTTCATGCTGGAGGGCTTAACACTTAATGCAGTTCACTAGCACCTCGATTTATGATATAATAGTTGTTTGAATTATCGGTAAAAATGATTGTGGATTTTTGTGAGAGAAACTGCTGATAAATTCAAATGTGAAACAAAGTTACTTTAAAAGTCTAGCTTTAGCATAAATATTACTGGTGTGATCAGACATTGTGACATTTTGTAAGAGAGCAGTTATGATTTCACAGCATGGCATCATATTCTCTCTTTTATGGTAACATGGTTTAAAACAGAGTACAGGATTTTAAAGTGGATAGAAATGTTTAAAGATGTGTTGAATCTCATTTTGTATGGTGGCTTTAATACTAATGTACGAGAACACCAAAGAATTGCTACATTCGGTGTTCAGGTACTTTATGAACGCTTTGCGATCCAACGGTAAAAAATGAATTTGGAAAGTGTTTATTGTAGAAATTTTACGAGTTTTGTAATGCACGATTCAACAACAGAAGTGAATTTATAAAGTGAAATGTTATTTTGACAGTGACACATTTTAAGAGAGATAAAACTAGAGCCAATCTGAGAGTTCATTTTAAATATGTGATACGATTAATTAGAAGGAAAATCTTACTCTTGTGCTTGTAATGATTATTATAAATCTTGATTATATCAAAAATGCAGAAAAGTTGGATTAAAATCAGTCAGATATATCATTGGCAACATTGACATGCTGTAATGTGAATGACTTGAAATGTCAGAAGACCCACGATTTAGTTTTCTCAAATGTGTCAGTGCCAAGTATTCAAACTTAGTTGAAAGTGGTTACCTTTCTTGGCAACTAACTGTGCATTTTAAAAACCTTTGACGAAATACACTGAATTTTGAAAAGCTTATTTACATTATTGAAATAGACTGCATATTTAACTTAAGAAGGGGAAACTTTGTGAACGTGATTCAGCCATTCAGCTTTGTTTCCTGTTGGAAAAAATGAGTTCAGTTAGCTTCATTATTTTTCGAGTTCCGAATTCCTGGAAATCAAATTTTTGATGGGGATTTGCCATGCTATTAAGTAGTATCATTTTTGAAAGTCAGATTTAGATAGCTTTGCCTGCATTGCACTACATTGCAGCTTGATTTAAGCTGGTTGGTTGCAGAATTAGAAATTTGAACTCAGGTTGGACCTTATTGTTCTCTCGTCAACATACACTTTATATTTGAGTCATAATTTCTGCAGAATTAGCAGTTTGGTCGCAAGTGAGTTGGATAAGTGACAGATTTACTAATAGATTGAATCAGAAAAATATTTCTAGAGCAACTAAACATCTCATTAGAGATGGATTGAAGCAGCTAATAATTCATTTGGCAAGTCAGCTAGTTAAAAAACATCTTGTGAATAATTCAGGAAATAAGAAAATCATTGACACGTACATCTTTCACTCGCAAAATCGTCTCAAAAAAATTCTGAAAAGTCAAGGTTTAGCCACCTGTTAGATTTTGTTTAACTGGAATACTTAATGAAAAAAAAATATTTGAGCTTTCCCTTATAAAGTAAGCAAGTCGTATCTTTAGTTTTTGATGTTCTGCCAAATGGGGAAATTGGCAAGCAAGTGCACTAGATGAAGAGTTACTTATAGGTAACTTATTGAATATTTAGACAAACACAGCATGCACCATAATAGACAAGAGCAGCAATGTTTTTGTCTATAAGTTCCTCTTGTTTGCCATGCAGTTGTATCTCAAGTACTTTTTTTACATTTTTTTTTATTTCACCTTCAGAGCCATGGTGGCTTCCAATACTGCTTATCAAATGTTTGCAAAGTTGGACATATTGTGAAATATCCTATGATGCAGTAAAAAATTCAGTTTGAAGGCTGGTGTGAGATAAGTGTGGCCCCAAAACTGTTGCTTTTCAAGGAATTTCTTTTGGCACAAAATGTTGATGTGTATAGTGTTTATGCTTTTATATCTGTTTTCTAATTGTAGTGGGAAGATTTCATAAAGTAGGTCTTGCTTATCAAATTTTCCTGCCCTGCTTCATATTAACCAAATATGCATTTATCTGAAGGTATTTAGTAGAGTCAATCAGTAGTATAGTTCTGTTCATTGACCAGATATTATTGCTTCTGGCTTGACTTCTGAAAATCTCTTTAAAAAAACCGGAAATCTGAATAAAAGCGGCACCTTTGGTATAATCTTAATAAATGCATTTTTTAAGCATATTCACTTAGCTATTTATAATGAAAATTGGACATTTCTTTCATCTTTTTTCATTTCGTTTTTGTCCACGTAATTTTTTTTTTCAATATTGAATTATAAAGAGTTAGTCTAACAATCTCTGTAACGATATTCTCCTAACATGCAATTAAAAATGTAGAACCATGGAACAAAATGAGAACGCCCTTAAATGTACATTTAGTGGCTTAGTTGTGTAATTTGTAATTCAAACATACAAGGTCTTTTTGTTACACGAAGTAACGCATTTTCCCTCACTAACGTATTCTAGTAATAGTAGCCCTAATCAGTAGATGAAGTTTCATGATGTAAAATCATTCTTGTTACTTAATTACTACAGTAAGTGGAAATTACATCGACTTTTTACTTGTGCCATATACATATGTAGTACCATTTATGTATTTTGCTATTTGTGAAGTGTAACTTTCTGTTGTCAACATTTATGTCTTTAATTGTATTGTTTAGTTTTGCGTAATTTTGTTCTTAAAAGAAATGAAATGTCTATTATTACTAACAGGTTTAGACTTTCATTTACTGTCTCATACAAATAAGTTTCAGAAGGATGTATCTACTATGAAAAGTGGGACGTTAGTTGAATGTTTCACCCCCAACTTGATTTACTTTCCAACTTTAAGAAAATACAAAATGTGACATGATCAGTTTCATTTTAAAATTTTAATGATATACAAGATATTATTTTATAATTTTTTTGGATTAATACCCGTGACATTTTCAATTCATCTCAAGTTCCGCTTTGCATGGCGGAAATTCCGTCCACCTTGCATGACAGAACTTCTCTGAATTGATCGATTTTGATGTCATTGGAAGCATCTCATGCTGATTCCAAATAACGCATCGAAAACTGTAAAACGACTGCAAAGGACCTAAAATGGAGAAAAACAAAAAAAAGCATGAATGACACATTTTCATAAAAAATTTTTAAAAATTAAAAGTGCATTTTTCGATCGTTTCCGTTAGTTGTTTACCCGTTTTGATGCGTTTGTTGGAATCAGAGTGGCGAGACGACCCAATCGTGTCAAACGCCTGGTGGCCATCCGCTGCACACTTTCCAGCCTCTGCATGTCCCTCTGCAGCCATGGATTCCAGGCTGCGCCAGCAAATTCGAAACTAGGGTGAACCAATGTGGTGTAAAGTTTCTTAAAGTTGGTTGGGTCAAGTTTGGGAAGGTTTCTAGCAAGGAACGACACACAATGCTTTCCCAGTGAAGCAGTGGTGGGAAAGGGTTTCTGTGAAAATTAAGATATTTTTTGAGGAAAAAATTTCATTTAATTTTTTTAAAATGAAATTTCAATTTTTTTAAAATGTTTTTAAAGAAATAAAATGAAATTTTTTCCTCAAAAAATATCTTAATTTTCACAGACAACCCTTTCCCACCACTGCTTCACTGGGAAAGCATTTTGTGTCGTTCCTTGCTAGAAACCTTCCCAAACTTGACCCAACCAACTTTAAGAAACTTTACTTTACTTTATTTTTTATTTGGAAAATTGGTATTTTTTTGGGAATTTTTTTTTTTTTTGGGGTGGGGGAGGGAAACTTCATTTTGTGGAGGAATAATTTAAATTTTTTGGAGAAATTTCATTTTTTGAGGAGAAAATTTCGTTTTTTAGTGGGTTTTTTTTTTTTTATTTTTTGGTGGGGAAATTATATTTTTAGGGGGAAATTTTGTTGTTTCTGTGATGGAAAATTTTATTTTTTTTTGGAGAAAATTTTATTTTATTTGGGGGCAAAGTTTCATTATTTTTGGGGGAAAAATTAAAAATTGTTTTTTTGGTGGAGAATTTTTTTTTTTTGGAGTGAATTTCATCTATTTTTGGTAAAATTTAATTTTTTTAACTTTTTATAAAATTTACATTTTTTAGGGGAAAAATTAAAAACAGTTTACACATTTTAATACACTTTAAAAATGAACTTGAAAATGTGTATAGATTATACACGTATAGTTGTTTGAACACCCAACCAACCAACCAATAGATTAATCCGGTGACGTCATATCTAGTTTGAAACACTTATCATCAAATAACGGGAAGAATAACTAGAGAAGCCTAACGATATTTAGCATTTAGAAAATAGGGAACTACTCCACGTATGGCATTTCAGGAAAATAAGTAAGCAAATTTCTAAAAAATTAATAGAATAAATTAAAAATTTTAAGCATTGCTTAACCGCTCAGGAATGATGAATGCTTAATCTTTTTTAATGAATAAAAATTGTTGCAGTAACAAAAACGTGCGTAAAATTCATTCTTCGTCAGTTAAAAAACTATTAGAATAATTAGTTCGTACCCTTATGGAAAAATTAAAGAGTCAACTCAACCATGTTTCAACTTGTGTCCATCTCATGGTTTTGACTCATAGTTAACTGATACTAAATGTTCACCGTTCCGCCAAGTTGACTACCTCGTAAACTACATGTAGTAGTGGACAAAGTTTCCAAAACAGTGCCAACACATGTTTTAAAAACTATTAGATCACTAATGTGTGAGAAATGAGGACTTGGATCAGAAAGAGTAAGAATGTTAATTAGAAACATAATGACCCCGACCTTGGTTAGAAGGATTAAGATTGAGATATTAGAAGAATGTTAATCAGGAATGTAATGACCCCGAAAGAGACTAGAGGGGGGGCGGAGTAAAAGCGATATAAATATGAGAGAGAAAGTAGGATCGGGGCTGAGTCTTGTTACGAGCTTATCAGGAGTGGACGTCTTGGCTGGTCGTGAGTAGAAGTGTGTTTGGCCTGTGCCCTGGGTGCTTGAGTTCCCTGCTTGGGGTCCCGAAGGGAAAACGGGGCGTCATAGGGGAAGCCACAGGGTTTAGGTGGGTCGTTCCCCGGATTAGGGGAGTAACGGCAGGTTGGGTAGCGAGTCCCCAAGATAGGGGAGTCTTCCCTTTACTTCTCTCTTCGTCCGGTTTGGTCCTCGTGTCGACTAGTTAGGATGTTGATATGTTGTATGAAAGTGTATGGATGATTGTGTTGGATTAAATAGAATATTTCCCCCTACAAGTGGTTATTCGAGATTTCTTGGTTGGGTATTAAGTATTCCGCGATAGATCTACGTTCAGGGAGACGGCTCGCGTCACACACTCATATGTACAATGTACACAATTCCACTTTTAATTAAAGTGCCACTGTGTGGTTGGGTAATTAAAATATTTGCTTTCCTTCATTGATCCCGGCCTGACCCTTATAAGAATACAACCAACACGAATTTGAAATTTATAACAAGCTACCAAATACAATGCAGTATTAAAAAACGACTTTATATTCGTAATGACAGTCTGTTAAAAGCTGCATTATAATCGTCTTTGGAGGTTTTCCGTCATTTTCTAGGTACTGAAATATTCCAGGATAAATTTACGTGGGATTTACCCTTTAAACTCGCGTTTCAATATAAATACCCTTCACCATTGCAAATTGGTAGGCAATACAGAAATACCGGAATGCTTTCAATGATTGCCATCCTTCAGGGGGCAAAGCGCGAGGGGTAATCACAAAAATCCGAATAGAACTGTTGTAGCTAAACTTTCTGGCTTAAATACAACTGAAAACAAAATAACAAAATATAGTGCATAATATAGTATATTACACGTACATGTAGATATATTTACAAATTTGTAATTTTGAAATGTGATAAATTAAAATTCAGAAAGTTGTACACTATGAATTATTTCAACTTCATTCTTGCAAGCTGAAGTTATATTTATTATCCCTTAATACTAAATTAAACAAGACTAATGTGGAAGATTCTTGTCACGTTGTACATACATGTACAGTATTTCAAATATGAAGGTTATGTGCAAGGTTCGCGCTATACCGTCATAACTATATTGCATTATTTTATACGACTAACATCCACCTTAAATATACGGAACATTTGGACTAAAGCAACTTTGTCTATTCGAATAGAACAGAAAAATGCATAGATTTATGTTACCAATAAAAATAAATCAAAGCTGTAAACATTGGAAAAAGATAAAACAACAAATTTATTGTATTCCAATATTGTTCATTACATTCAGCAAATCTCCACCAACGACTATTTTCGGTAATGTGAATGGGCGTTGAAACTTCCGATCAATTTTATCGACTGAAAAATGGCGCAATAGCATCGGTAAAAAGCTTTTCAGAAGCTCATTTTTTAACTTTTACGTTGCTGTTTCGCATTCAGGGGAGATACAGAAGATCCCTTAATAATACAACATGTCAGTACAAGAATGGTTGATCATTCAATTAATGGTGCCAGAGATCGCATTGTTCATCACAATAACAATGACTTTAAGAGGTCCTTCTACAGTTTCTGTCAGAATGTAGAATGTTAACAATACATAATGTACATGTACATCTACCTCAACATGCCAGTTCATTATCCCGGAATACGGCATTTGGTGGTTGTTTCATTACCGCCTTTTTTCTTCTTATTTTTGTGCTTCGACATCACCTAAGCTTCCGGCTAAATGTGAATCGGATATTTTATAAGAGATTTTTAGCTCTTCTTTCTAATAGGCCGTTATCAGAATGGCGGCGCTGAAGCGCACAGAAACTTTAAAGATACAAAGGATGAAAGACAAAAGATAACAAGTGCGCATTAATATCGAGCATAAAGTTACCAAAAGTGCTTGATAATGCCGCCTGCCGTGAGACTTTCACCATCCCCAAAGCTCATGAATAGATGGCCACGTAAGATTGCCATTATCTTTCGGGAAAAGCAGCGCGCATATCATAAGTCTGCATTGCACTTTAAACATTCGAAACTCGCCTATGAACCGCGCACTTGCGCAATTAAGGTCAATTGATTTTCTTAAACTTTAACAGTGCTTTATTACATTATATGAAATCATTACGCATTCAGTGAGGGGCAACTCGGGCATTGCTTGAATTGGGATATACAATACATTGTATGTATCAACAATGCAATGTGAATAAATTAAATAATTTGTTAAGAACAAATAGTGAATAAATTTGAAGCCGCAAAATCCGGTTTAGGTCAGAAATGAGCTTAGTAACCTTTTTTACGGGGAACTTGTTTATGCAAACCTAACTTTTTTATCATTCATTTTGAACAGCTTCTTAGCTTGAATTCGTGAAAATCTTTTGACTTCAACAAAATGTTGTCAAAAATTACAAGTTCGATCACGAAACATATAAGAGCAAAATTTGAAAAATTAAATTAAACTTCGCCCTTTTGTTGTCGCGAGTCCATTTTATGGCAGTGCCAAATCACTGATCAATTAATTCGATTGTTACTGTCAAGAGTATCGGCACAATCCTCCCTTCGTTGTTGAACATCATTTCCACGTTTTATTTCCATCATTTCGTTTCACGTTCTTTTGGGAATTTAAAATACTGCTTAATCTACGGTAAACTATTTATCAGAACATTGTTTACCACAACAGTTTTTTCAGCCCAGAATAGTTCTGGGGCAAGCAGTATAAATTCGATGTCATTCAGATCGAGCACAGCACCAATTAAATTGCGTTTAGCTCGTCTTACAAATGGAAACTCGAATCAAGTTAACACTTAATTTTCACCTCAGAACTTGGCTTTCAGAGCACATAGGCAATTTGGACGTTAAGCCTGACCCAATGTCAGTCAAGGTGCAGAGAACGTGCTTTACGTACAAAAGTCTGCCAGGGTTCCTGGTGATAAACTCCTTTTCTGGGGTTTTACATTTTTATTTGTGTTTGAAATTGGAAAATAGAGATGGTTGAACGTTGAAGGGCCATTCATAAATATTTATTATACAGTATAGCAAACAGACATATTCGTCAAAAATAAAAACGCCGATCAAGCTGATTGGCTATCCAAGCACAGTACATAAAAGAGCAAAAGAGGCTAATTTAAGCGATGGTAATGGGACAAAAACATGAGGAGGGTAATAGAAATTTCATATTACTCTTCGAATAGCAAGCATTGAACCTAACTGGGTACTCGACAATTAACAATTACTTATTATTAAAATTTGACCAAACATTTTAAAATAAATAACCATCGATGCAATTAATCACGCTAAAATTCCCCGCATTTTCAGAATGGTCCTTGCGAACAAGCCAAAATATCTACATCCGGACTCTGAAGCATTTCTCTCCTTCAACAACCAATATACGTGAGAGACAGAAAAACAACCTTTGCAACAGCACAGTGTACGCTAGAGGAATAAAAATGAGCTGCATTAGCAGCCTTCACTCGTCAATCCTCCTTTTGTAGCAATCAAAAGGTTGACGGCACATTTGCCTGATGGATATAATCGGAACCATTTCAGAACAAATGAAATTATAGGGTCATGTGCTGCAGTAAAAAAGTTAAAGATGTCATTCAGATTTAGAAAAAAAATGCAATTACATTTTGGAGCCAGCTTTGCTAAATTCTTTACGAAGTCAGATTAACCATATATTGATTGGGAGCATCCATAGAACAAAGCTGTTTCAAAAAGGAGAAAGATCTTGTTATAAAGTGTCGATTTCAATTTTACAAATATGGAATACTAAGTTCGATTAGTGTGTCAGATAAAAATCTTGCCAGAGCGACCATCCGCCATGTTAACAGTCAAACGTTGCGGCGCGGCGTGGCAAAAAGTTGGCTAAACATTAATCTAAATTGCATTTATGAAGACGAAAGTTGATTACTCAGATGTCAGATCAAATGAATAGCATGCGATGTTTTTGTGTTCATATTCGAAATCGAGTTTACACCGCGTGCGAGGTGCTCAAAAGACGTTGCACGTACGATATTTCTCACAAGGCCCTAGGGATCTGTGTTATATTAGTTCACTATGTAATAATTTAAAGGGAAAAAACAGTGTCGGGCTTTGCGAGATCGACAATGTCCCATGAAAAAGAACAAAAACAGGCGTTTGATAAAATAGGGAGCTATTTATCCAGCGATGTTAAACCGGAACACGTAAAAATAGAGCATCGATTTTATCTTTGACGTATCAATCACGCTAAAGCATGACGGCTTAGTCATATAGTGGGCCATGAAAACATCGTGCAGTTTTCTGAGTTAGCTAATTCATCGAGCCATTCCATGGCAACGAGAATGCCTCGAATGACAATATACAAGGGACGTCATAATGTCAAAATACTGAAACTTCATCAGCAATTTTTTATGCCGTTGGATGCATATGTATCACAGGTATGCCCGTCAATAAGGCAAGCACATTCTTCAGCAAGGTGGCTTATAGGTTAGCATTCTCGTCTTGCATTCGGTAGACGACCCAGGTTCAATTCCCGGGTCGGCTATCCTCGATTGTGGTCATTCATGGTTTCCCACAATTCCTCTAGTCAAATGCTGAGATAATTCCTATATTAAATCGGCCATGACTGTCTTCCTATCCCATTCTATCCTCCTAGTTAGTCTCCAATACATGAAATATAACTTAAATTGTGACCTTCGGGTCCATCATTAATTTTATCCCCCCCCCCCCCTCCTGCCATATAGTACTATGTACTGACTGCAGGGTAAAGAATTGAAGTATTTCACTTCAATTGTATACCTTTAGTTCCCGCATTGGGTAATTCACAAAGGAAGTGAGGCTGAAATAAATTTGTTAGAAGTTATTTTGAACATATCTTCAACTGTAACACCGTGTTAAAGAAATTAAACACACGTAATGCCCACGTTAAAGCGACACGTTTGAAATTCGAAGCAATTATAACATAAAGCAAACAAGTTCGTCATCTTTTTTTGCAAAGCAAACGTTCTGGTGAACGGTTTTTAATCCATCAAATGGATGAGAAAAATTACTAAGCTTCGCACATGCACTTGAGCGTAAGGCGAATTTAAATATATGTGCCATGTTTTCCGGATTGATAAATGTACCACGCGTCAGAATATTATACAACTTAAGGGCTCAGATTAATTAATAGTCCTAGATCTTGATTCCAGACATAAGCCTACGCTCGTAATTAATGAAGATCAAACGTTCGTTACTCGCACACTTCGACTTATAATTTATTGAATGCGGTTTTCAGAGTAATAACGACAAGCTCGACTATTTGGCCAAAACCGTTTGACGTAGCCGCCCGCTCGGATGCTGCGTCACCATGGCAACCGCGCGCCATGCACACGTTTGACGTACGACTGCGTCAGCACCGTTATAGCCAACTCCGCTAAATCATATCAAAAACTTATTAATACCCGTATTATTACGCTGCTCGGATACGAACTGAAGCGCGTGCCAAAAAAACACTGCGAGGTTGATTTGTATGCAACTGGTGCGTGTCGATACAGTGCCGCAAAATTGGGAACAAATTGAAAACCGATGGTCTGATATTCATGAATTTAATCATCATTTGAAACATTGAGCACATGTTGGTTAAATTCTCCGCAGACAAAAATAAACTGAATCAAAGACCATGCAATCTTGGCCAAAGGCCAGAATTTTATCAAACTTATACATGTAATAGCGTCTCTGAATAGCTATCGATTGATGAAAAATCTCACGTGATAAACCTTAATGTGATATTCCTTCAGCGCTCATTAATTGTAGACTATTTAAAAATTCATTATCAGGTTCCCTTAAGTTATCTAGAAACTGTAAATGAAAATTCCTCGATTTTCTCGAAGGCGCTTTCTGTGATCCGAATTTCGTGGATTTTAAAATTATTGAATTGAACCAAAACTATAAGCCAGAATAGGCATTGAAATTTATCCCCAAAAATCCAACGCAATTAAGACTGCCGGTAACTGATGTAAATGAACATAAACACATGCATGGCGATAATACAACGAGCCATCTGCATCCGTTATTAACGGAATTTGTGAAATCAAACCAAGGCTGTAGTTGACGCAGTAATACGAAATGTATTCGAAATACATTTGGAAACTTAAGTGATGGCTTATTTGTGTTTTGACATGCATATGTCAAACTGCCTTCCATTGTGTCTCCGTTTACTCGCTGCTGATGGACATTAATGAAGAAAACAATCCAGCTTCTCATCGATTGCAGCTCAACATATCGTTTACTTCCTATAGGCTTTATCGGAAGTCCTTCGTCATCACAAGTCGAGACAAATATAGGTCCCTCCCCTTAGTTGAGGACGTCATATACGAACGGTCCCTACAGTATAGGCAGCGGCTATTGTATAGGGCATACACCTAACAAGGGTGAACCCCTTGCACGCGTACGTGGCATCGTTAGTCTTTAAGATAAGAGACTGCCTTCATTTCAGCAAATCGCATTAATGGCGCTCATAAAACACCATAAGTAATCGATAAAACCGGTGGTGTTTTAGCCCACCGCCCAAAAACACTTCACGTCATTGATTAGATCTCGTATTAATACCTGGAAATGTAGCCCTCGCTGTTTTAGGAGTGGTGACGTTATTTCCGACTTGAATGCCCGATAAACATTTATCACGCCCAGAACCAATTAAGGGAGCGCATATTACATTTTCTTATTAGCCAGAATGGGTTTGCGGTGGTTAAGGGATGGGCACGTTTGTAAACAGTGCGTGCAGCACGAGCCAAGGAAAACACCATCAAAAGGCAGAAATGATTACTCTGCTCAAACAGCGGTCTATTGTTCAAACTGGCGCATCTTCTGCCCGCTTTCCCGGCAAATATCATCATCGGGAGATAAACGACAACACGTTTGTCTTAATGGCTAAGTCAATGTTCTGACCAAATCCAATATCATAACGCACATAATTTGCAGCGTGGTAAAACGAGAGGGAAAGTTTGTATAGCAGGCTCGGCTTTTAGTCTATACTGATGCTGGTAGAAAAATGCAGTCAACAAACTTTAATAGCGAGGTTATATGAAAGGATGTCGATGCACATCGAAGTAACTGTACGCCATAGTTTAGTTTGCTTTTCCCATCAACTCAGAAGCAAAGCTCATGGTGTGAGCTGCCATAAAACCAGTATCTAAAATGGAAGTTATACATGGTACCCCAAAAGACTCCGTATAAGGAAAATGGACACTTTCTTAAAAAATGTAACTTTGCTCACAAAACTTGTTTGCCATTTTTTTTTACAAAAAAACTAAAGTCTCTCACTCATGGTAAAAACGTGTAAACATCTGGTATTACGCACGTAATTGCCCTTCACACGTGTCCCTTTAAGTGCTCTTTCGATCTGAATCGTTTCCATACAGGTAAAAATTGGTAGACTGAGATCTGTATCAAGAATGTTGGGAAACATTTTGCTAAAAAGCAAATTTCGCCTATGTATTTAGGGTTCAATCTTATTTAATAACGAGTTTTTTAACCGACCGAACTCACAAAAACATCGCAGATGATCACTCGTAGCTGAAGTTTAGTACATGCTGAACATCTAGGCCTACTTGCAATACTTATTTGAAGTTTGGAACCCGTCGGAATTTGCTTTCCCTTAGGAAGGCAAATTCCGCAACATCAGAACCTAAAGACATTTTCCAGAAGTCCTGTTCCCATTAGCAAATCGTGAATAGAAATCCACTCTCTAAAAAAGACAACTCCTTTCCAAAGTAAATCTCATATAGGCCTAGCTTCGAAACAACAGGGAAAAAAGAAAAATAGGATTGCACAATCCAAGTGCAACAAGGATAAAGGAAAAAATATATAAACCTGATAAGGGATTGAAGTTCTAGCGCATTGAGCGACGAAATATGGGGCTGTAACAAGTGCGAACAACAAAAACGTGCATCTATTGGTCATTGGCTTCGAAATGTGACTTAGTAGCCGGGTAAGCTGTTCATTTCTATAGATTTCCCCCTTTACTCTAGGATTTCCTTGCTCGGGTGGAGCCATTTCTTCTTTTTCCACTAAAGTGCACATGATGTAAAATTTACGTTCTCCAGAAGCCATATCTGCCCATCGTAATAGAAGCTAGGCCCGTGCTGCGAGGGCCATTCCTTCTGCTTTCTTATCGGGCTTTTCCTCCATATGGCATTCATGATGTATTGATCTCGTTCTTGGTGAGAACTTCCTTTGAAAGTTAACCGTTACGACCGAAGAAACCCGGTACAAATCCTCCAGGCAGCGCATATACACCTGCTGATGAGCAACGCGCCACGTGAGCAAAAAAAATATATATATACTGTATATACAACGCATGCACAAATGTACAGAGAATCGCTTCTGGCTAACCTATGGGAGTTGGCCAGCTAAACCAGTTACACGTGGAAGAAAGTTGTTGAGAAAGCTGGAACTTTGGGATCATCGTATATTTCTGCTAGAGCGTGTTGGATACTCACGTGATCATCAAATATTCATCTATTATCGATTTACTGGGATATTTAACCCAACCTTATGGATGCATCAAAAGTGGCCAATTCGCAGTAAAGATGTACCGCTATCGTTGAAAAATACAGATTCGAAATGAAAAGTAGTACACAACAAAGTAACATACAAGTACATTTGTATATTAAAAACATTTTGTACAACAAAATAAACGCTTTATCTTACACACATTTTATTGCGAAACGTTTCCAGAAAAAAAATGGAGTTAATACGAATACTGTATGTACGGCTCATATGTTATACAGTATAGGCTATCTATAGCATAACCGTTTAAAATGCATGGAAGTCATAAACAACGTCAAACATTCACAACATTTCAAAGTCTCGCAAATTTGAATTATTTATTATATGTTAGTCACTACTTTAAAGAAACAATTACTTGCAATCATTACGTCCTTGATATGTCGAGATGTAACCAGTTGAAAAAATGATCAAAATATACTTAACATAATTTCTTCGTTAATGCAAATCAATAAAAACACGTACGGTATTGGCCATATTTTTTAAATTTGAGTTGTAATGGAAAGAAATCATATTTTCTTTGTAACAAAATACATGTATATTCATACTACACGTTTGGTCATGAATAATATTGAAAAATAATAAGCGATTTATTCTCTTGATTATAAAAAATCCAATTACTTTGCCTTTAAAAATGCACTAAAATATCACATTTCACGCACATGGGTTAGATATAATACAACCCAAATGAACGAAGCCTCCGTATTGAAAATTTCAGAAATTTAATTTTTCTTTCTGCCACCAACAGAAGATCCTCCCGCCATCATTCCATCGTTATTGCAAAAATAAAAGATGGCGCAGGAAATGTTGGCGGATGTAGCCACCTGCGTTGACGATGAAGCAAAAACGAAAAGCGATACTAAATTATAAAATGCGGAAAAATGAAAAGCCCATTTCCGCAAAATTAACGATGAAAATACGTGCGTACATATTCGCCATTTCCAGCATGGGTGAATTGACTTCTCGTTTCTGAATCAAAATAAGCCAAGCTGAAAGTAATCTGAGAACAGAGGACATGTATAAAGGATGCGCGCAGAGCACATGGGAATTGATATTTCGAGAACGAATTCAGTACCAACAAATATATGAAGACAGCTTTTCATCACAACCGGAACGGCACTGGGCTTCCAATATAAAACGCCAGCCTCTCAAGTGCACCTGCATAAAATTTTAATATGTAACCGAATCTGAGTATGGGAAATTGTAGGTACTCGGCAGAGCTACATTTTTCTTTCATATTTGGTAATACCACAGAATGCAATTCTATACCTTGAGAAAGCAATCTGCTAGTCCATTAGACAATCTCATTCCATCGGTTTCAAATCTTTCTTCAACATGCACGCTAATAAAATGCCCAGATATACAATAGTCTTCTTCGGCTCACAAAGTTTGAAATCAACATAACTGCACATGACTTGCAGTTACACTCTTCCAAAAACACGAGGAAAATCAGATTACAATTACCCTCTTTAGAAGAATTTGTTCACTTAAGTCTCATTACTCTGCATCGTAGTCGACAGTAAACAAGGTCCCATATGTGATTTCATAAAAACAAACTAAGTACTGTACATCATAAGCCAATTACAGGAAGACGAGCGAAAACTATACCGATTGTTTGTTTATTGGAATCATCGACCACAAAATCATTTTACTGTAAGTTTTCATAGCTTTGTTCAGATCGCACGTTTCACTGGCATAAAATGGCCAGAAGGGTCATAACTAAACGAAAAGTCAACTAATGTCATATAAAATAAGGCACGTTCATTAATACCTTCACCGTTTTTCTAATCTTCATAAACGCACAATACAACCGCAAGATTGATCTCACCTGAATTTTTTCTTGGACTCGAGCCTTATTCCTCTATAGTACCGTATTCAATGATCTAACGATGCATTCAGTACTTTGATCGCTCGCAACCCTCGGTGAGTGACCATTTCACCGTGGCATGACAGCCAAAAATGGCAGTGTCAGCACGTGGCTCGAGGAAAAAGCTGAATTCGGAAAATTAATTATTGACAAACGCGGACTACGCCTTCGTGGCAATTTTCTTCCGAGCATCGATCCCTATTTGTTCAAAGGCAAAAGGAGACTTGTAACGAGCCAAAAAAAATCGTGCATTCAATAAGAAGAAATCAAAAGTAAGCAAAAAATGATAGATAAGTCAGCGGAGTCGGGTGCGAGGAAACTGCGGATTTTTCTATGCAGTGCTGCATCAGCGCGCTGATGGACACGACTACTGACAAAGCGAGGGATTTCGTCAGGAATTATGACCGTATCCATTGCCAGAATGTGCATCCTGTGTGAGATTAAACTCCTCGCCTATCAATTCTGCTCGGCTCCCATGCTATCGAGCGCGCTTCACTAAACGGCAGTTGGGTAGCTATAGTTACGACAAGGATTACAATGTGGGCAAATCTAAGTTCACGTATCGCGGAAATCGATTCTGGACAGCATCCAGCGTGCATTTGGAGGACCCAGGTAGAATGGCTGACAACCAAATTCAAATCAACTCACCACCCTATAAAGTCGAAATACAAAACTTCCACGTGACCAGGGGCATATACATGTACCGCATTTTAATCGGACGATGTTAAATATCCACGTTGCAATGGACCTCACGCAATAAACGTAGAGTTACGTATATACAATGCGCCTCGGTTCATCAACAAACCCCAGTGCACTCCTTTCTGGTAATCTCATGTTTATTATATGAAATTGTTGTTATCTGTTAGTGTGCAAGTGCGGTGCGATACCAGAATGGCTTCTTAAAAGAGCA